>JANTCA010066453.1:0-16017 GCA_024741275.1 Chironex yamaguchii | reverse complement strand
GATATTCTTATATTTGACTGAAGAAGATCTAAGTCGAAAGAAGGCATACTTCACTTTTGTCACATATAATTATCGTACTCTATATTCTGAGTATAGCAAGGCATGGTTGCTATAAGGCTATATAGTATTCATCATATCATTGATATCGTTATTTTGTTACGTGATATTATATCGTATTTTCTTGCTTTGCATTCACAGTTATGAAAATCCAGAATCACGATTTAAAGTCCCAGATTTGGCACAAGCAACCATAGGAGCACGACCAAATATCCCTGAGCTTCCAACATCTGACGAAAATTCACCGTTAAATACTGACTCTGGTATGTCGCAACCCTTCCCAGAGGTTCATGGTGATGAAGGGGAGCAGTTATCTGAACAAGAGGAAGCAGCTAAAGAGGACAGAGAATACAAACAACTATCTGCTCTCCAAGATGCCATGTACGAGAAAATGGAAAAGGTCTTACCCGTTGGCGATATGCCGCGTCCAGATCTCTATGCAAAAGACGCTGCATCCGTGCCTGTGCCTGGCGGGCAGCAGCTTCCACCACAGTTCTCCGAGGCAGCAAGCTCTCGGTCCCAGACTGCATCCTATGCACCAACTCATACCGAAAGAATACCACATGGTAGGCACTCGCTTATGGAAGAGCCTCCAGCGAGTATGCAAAGTTTTAAGAAAGCCACTATTTCAAATTCTTCTTCCGTGGATAACGCTACCAACGCGCAAGTTGGAAGTAGTCTTCAGGCTCCAAATACAACACTGAGCTCTGTTGATTCAAAATCGAATGTAAATGCCACCAACGATTCTACTGGCAACGCAAATGTGTCCACGCCAATCAATCCAAATGTAACCACATCAACAAATACAACTTCGTCTGATGGTAAGTCGATAAGAAGATCTTGGATTTCGAACCACTATGCAAAAAGAAGTACGATTCAGAAAAAACCACACAATACCACAAAAGCATTCAAAGTGGCAAAAGAGAAACACGAAGACGCCAAGAGGAAAAACACAGTCATCGTCAACCGCCCTCCAGTCATCTACCATCCGCCGCCAGAAATTTATCACCGTCCTGCCATCGTTCTTCATCGACCGCCAATATTGATTCAGAGGCCCTCCATTGTCTACCATCAGCCACCTGTTATAATTCATCGGCCCGCTGTTGTCTACCATCAACCGCCACTTATCTTTCATCAACCACCACCAATGGTTCATCAACCTATCCTTCATTCCGCCGACACCTGGGCACCTGAAGCCCAGCTCAGGCACGTCGACTCGCGAGTCGAACCTGCCGGTGTAGTTCAAGGAATACCCCATTCGTTTGGTTGGAGCGAGAGTGGGGTTATAACCATTGATCACGCTGATCACGGTGGAGGGTTGGGAGATATCCATACGGGTGACATTGATACCCATAGTGAATCCTCATTGTCCATCCCTGACTCCCACGAAAGTGTCATTGGTGGCGATAGCGATAATCACGGTTTGAATTTCAAGTTTGAAGGCTTAAATGAGGCAGGAGGTTTTCATAAATCTGACATACCAGCAAAGAAAACCAGTCTGTCGAACCAAGGCAGGGAGAAAAGCGGTGCAAGCGAAAAGCGGACGAGAAAATTGCGGCGTGACATTAGTCCTGAAAAGCGCGCTCATAAATTACCAGTAAAAGACAAAAGAAACGCTAGGAAGCCAGGTAAGGACAATAAAAAATCTAAAAAAGATGTTGTCGTCAATAGACCACCGATCATTTACCATCCTCCGCCAGAAATCTATCATCGGCCAGACATCGTCATTCATCGTCCTCCCATCGTCATTCATCGACCACCCATCATATACCATCAACCTCCAGTCATCGTTCATCGTCCAGCTGTCGTCTACCATCAACCTCCGATCGTGTTCCACCAACCTCCCCCAGCCGTTCAACAGCCGTTATTGTACTCTCACGATACGTTTGTTGTCCATCCTAGTTTTGTTGCTCAGCATCTTGGCTCCATCTTGCGAACCGCCCATCACTACATAGGTCCGCCTCGACTCTTAACTAATCTAGGTACACCTTTATTTACTTCTGCAGCTGCTCCCATACCTGGGTATCGTCACTATGATAATGGACACGGTGAGGAAGAGACCGAGCATGAAGAAGGGCAGGCTATCTCCCCCCAATATAGTATGGAGATGGGAGGCCTCCGACCTGGACGTGCAGAATCAGAGTATGAAGAAGCCGCAGCACGTGCAGCTTATACAAACGGACAACAACTAGGTGCCATGGGAGCAGCTGCCTTTCCTCAACCAAGCGAACATGAATTCATTGACACGCAACGTTATCAAGGGCAGGTGATTCCTCAAATGGTAAAACGCTCTATTAAGTCAACAGAAGCACCCAAAGACGCAAAAACAAACGCATCAAGACCTACCAAGAAAAACAAACTCAAGTCTACTCACAAGTCAATCAAAGCTTCCAATCATACAGCCACTACGGGTGCACGCAAAAATGAAGTAGTCCTCCATAGACCTCCAGTCATCTACCACCCACCCTCGGAAATTTACCATAGACCTCCTATAGTACTTCACCGTGCTCCAATTCTTCTTCACAGACCCGCAATTGTCTTCCACCAGCCACCAGTCATTGTTCACCGCCCAGCAATCTTATATTATCAGTCTCCCCTCGTTTTCCACGTCCCCCCTCCAGCAGTACACCAACCTGTTGCCAAATCCCATGACATGTTCGCCATCCAACCAAGCCTTATGAACGTAGGTTCCAAAGTGTATCCGGCTGGTGGTATGTTAGGTGTGCCTCCGTATGTCTTTGGTTACACACATGCCGCTGATGATTATACGCACGGCCCGTATGGTTATACGAGTGCCCCGTATGGTTATATGCATGCCCCGTATGGCTATATGGATGCCCCGTATGGTTATATGCATGCCCCCTATGATAACACGCATGACCGCTATGATCCTTGGCCTGTGGAAAATGGCTTCAGTGGAAGTGTTTTACCGACCTCAGCTCATCATGGGCTGGAATATCCGATCCTCAGTACGTCCGGTTACCACTCTGAAGTACCACTAAACCCGATACGTGACCATGACGATGCGGACGCAGCGGTCAAATCTAAAGTACCCGTGACATTCAAGAAAGGCCATAAAACTAAAACGGTAACAGGGACTAAAAAGAACGAAGTCTTCGGGTCTTACGATGCAGTAGAGAGTAGAGACACCCTACCTGGAACTAGTGGGCCCTATCCCGTTATAAGCCCATCACTACTTGCTTATCCGAATATGGCTTCTCGATTTTTATCAATCCCAACTCGTAATCCGTTCAATCAGCAAGCTGAAATGTTGTCTCCCGTTGACCGAAGTAACGCTATGCTTGTAGAAAACCAGGCGCTGTCTCAAGCACAACAACCACAAGGTTCCATTGTGGCCCCGAGTGACAACGAATACTCCCCGAGTGGATATGTACCGAATGCCCAAACCGCTGAAAATGTTGACCTTCAACAAACTGAAACCGAGCAGGCAGCAGAGTCACCATTTGCTGCGCAGCAATCTGCCCTAAACGAGGCCCAAAGTGAGCACCCTGCTGCCTCTGTTGATGAAGAATACGCAGATAAGGCAGGTGCTTTAGGCGCACCCGAAACGGAAGGGCAGCAAGAATTTGCACCGACTGCTGCAGAAAATTCTCCTTATCCTGCAGAAGAGAGTAGTTCTAGTCAGGAGAGGGAACAACCAACTGAAGGTACCACAGAAGAGGAATTTAATGCGAAACAGGGAGCTGCTGTAGAGGGAAGCGAAAATGCAGAAAATGAAGACGTTCCCTCTATCTTTGGCCCTGTGGCTCCTTTAGCACCCGGAAGGTATCCAGTACCTGAAACTGAGGAGGAAGACCAGGCCAGTCAAGCTGCTGCCAAATCCAGTATTAAGGGAAGACGCAAACATCGATCAGGTAAACATAATTTAAAGGATGTGAAAGGGACCAAACGTGACTGTATAGATGAGTGTGGCCACATGCAAACAGTTGATTCACACACCGACTACACACCACATGACTCACACATGATGACCACAGACAGTATAAATGGTCTAGGAGCAGCGACACACATTGGCACTGTATATGATGGACACGGTTGTTATGGCTATGATCACTGCTCTGATCACGGATACAATCACGGGTACGACTACGGACACAGTCAAGGGTACGGGCACGATTACGGGATTGGGTATGGGCATGGCTATGATAACCTTCATACAACAGGGTATTACGGTGGCCACTATGGTTATGACAACAACGATCACGGTGACGTCTACCATCACTATGCTGACGGTGGTGGCGCAGGTGCAAGTTCCATCCACCATGTGTTGCATCGTCCTCCCATAGTTGTTCATCCACCACCAGATATCATTAACCGCCCCGACATTGTTCTTCATCGAGCACCCATTATTGTGCATCAAAGCCCTATCATTTATCACCAGGCGCCTGTGATGGTTCACAAGCCCCCAGTGATATTACATCAGGCGCCTGTCATTGTCCATCCCGTCATACATCATCATAAATACATAACCCATCATGTGCATGATTATCACGTGGTACCGCAGGCCGCTGAGGATTCTTGCAGTTGCCAAGGAAAACGTGACTGTATCTGTGATGATTCGCTGAATAAAGACAATGAGAAACGAGGTCTGATATCCGCTAAATCCCATCCGCATCCCAAGAACACGACTCATACTGTCACAAAGCGATCGACAAAAGAAGGTAAAAATGTCCCTAAACTCCGGCAACTATTCCGCTCAAATCAAAAATCTGAGGACAGCACCGACCAAAAGGCGGACGACAATAACAGTACGCTAGCCAAGAATGCCACTGATTTCAAGACCACTAAGAAGAAAAAGAAAGATGTCGTTGTTAGTCGCCCTCCCATCATCTATCATCCTCCTCCAGAAATATACCACCGACCAGATATAGTCGTGCATCGCCCTCCGTTGTTAATTCATCGTCCGTCTATAATTTATCACCAGCCTCCAGTGATTGTTCACCGACCCGCGGTAGTTTACCATCAGCCTCCGCTGGTATTCCATCAGCCTCCCCCTGCCGTGCAACAGCCACTCCTTGTTTCCCACGACACCTTCAGTGTGCATCCAAGTGCAATGTTCACTCACGTCGGATCTATCGTCAACAAGATGGGAAGCTACGTCGGTGTACCGCATGGACCCATCATTAATTATCCCCATACTCCTTTCTATGGCACAACTGGCTACGGCCCTGCTCCTCCCTCTGGATACCACGAGTTTGGTCAGTCACCAGTTCCTTATGCGTCACCCTCAGGAGCCGAGTCCAATGAAGAACCCTTTATGCCAAGCCACACGGAAAGCCGGGATGCACTCGATAGACTCCATGAAGAACTTGGCCACAGTGTGGAGGGTATTGGAGATGTTCATGGTGAGGGTCATTTTGCAGGAGACATCCATCCGGAGTTTGACGCGCATCATGGCTTTGAAGGGAGAGAGGCCTTTGAGGGGCATCCTGAGTTTGCTGAAAGGGTAGGCATGACTGAGCATAACGAGTTAGCAGGGCATGAAGCTTTCCAGCCCCACGGTGGTTTTGAAGAACGTGAAGCATTTACACAACGTCTAGAAGGTGAAGCACAGCATCTTCCTCAATTTACAGACCACATAGATTCTCCTATTGGCTCCATTGCAGGATTGAGTGGTCCAGGAAGTGAAGAAGTGGCCAGGTTTCATGGTGGAGTAGATGGCGGTTTTGACAGGAGTATGCTACCTCAAGGTTTTGATGGCGAAAACCATATTGGACCCAGTTTTAAACGCACTTTGGTACCACTGACAAAGACAAGAAAGACGCGTTCAGTGTCCAGCAAGCCTCAAGAATCAACTCACCACAAATCACATTTACATAAAAAACATCATGTCACTGTTGTCAATCGCCCACCAATAATCTATCATCCAAAACCTGAAGTATTTCATCGACCCCCAGTCGTAGTCCATCGACCCCCCATTGTGGTACACAGACCATCCATTGTAGTTCATAGGTCACCAGTGGTTGTTCATCGCCCAGATATCATATACCGTCAACCACCTCTCATCTTCGATGCCCCTGACCCTATCGTGCGTCAGCCACACATTATATCACACGACTATTACCAACCACAACCAAAACTGTTTCCTGTGAGTTCCAATATTCAGCAGGCTAGAAACGTGGGAGGGGATGTTATTTTTCCGGGGGCAGATAGTTACCCCCGCTATTCTCAAGTATATTCGCATTATCCTGAGAGTTATCCACAATTACCAAATAATTATGCTAGTTATACTGATTCCGACCATTATGGTGGATATGGCTTTGGGTTCGGCGACCCCTACCCCAGTTGGGGGTACGATGACTACCACACCGGTGATTTAACGCATCGTATGATCTCTCCAGCTTTTCCAGGATTCTTCATGGACCCAAATGGTGTCGTTTCACCGATCGATGGAGCCGTCGGAGCACCAATGGCACTGCTCTTTGGCCCTGCACCATTCCCTGAACAGATGGAACAACCGACAGAACAAATGAAAGGAACTATCAAGTCCGAGGTACCTAAACATCCGCACCACAAAGATTCCACCGGCGCTGCAAGGAACCACATCACCAAGGAACCACCCAAGCAACAAAACAGCACCAAGAAAGACGTTTTCAGTAGCATACACCACGGAAGTGGATGGGGTGGTTTTGGCGGACTTGGTGGATTTGGAGTTGGACACACTTTTATGGGCACAGGCCATGAAGGTGGATTCTTCGGAGCTCATGGTGGATTAGGGGAACACACTAGCTTGGGATTTGGTCATTCCGGCTACTCTGGTGCCGTAAGTAGTATAGGTGGTTATGGTGGTGGATTTGGGCATGGTGGGCTCTGGGGTGGACATGGAGAGGGTCATGGCGAATGGGGTCATGGTGTTATTGGAACTGCTCACCACGGATTATGGGGAGAACACGGTGGCTATGACGGTGGATGGGGTCATGGATTTGACCTTGGTCATCACGACATTAGTCATGAGGTAACCATTCCCCAGTGGAGCCATGCTGATTGGGGGCATGGAGATTATAACACGTGGGAACATCATAATGATCATGATCATCATCTCGGTGCCAGCCAACACATTGTCCTATTTAGACCTGACATTATATTCCATCCCCGTCCAGAGCTTTATCATAGACCAGACATTATTGTGCATAGGCCAGACATTGTCATCCATCGTCCTTCTGTTGTTATTCATCAGCCCCCTGTGTTAGTTCACAGACCAGCTGTAATTGTCCATCAATCTCCAATTGTCTTCCATCAACCAGCACCTATTGTTCACAGGCCCCAACTTGTGTCTCATGACATGTATCATACACATGAAGAATTACATCAAGTTGGATCGGAACTAGCGCATGCTGGCGGAGTCGCTGAACATGGTGGATATTATGAGGGACACGATATGGCCCATCATGACTTTGTCCACGGAGATATTGGCGTAGCCCATGAGGGATGGGGTCATGGAGGCTGGGGACATGACGGCTGGGGACATGACGGCTGGGGCCATGACGGCTGGGGCCATGAAGGATGGGGCCATGACGGATGGGGCCATGAAGGATGGGGGCATGACGGTTTCGACCACAATGTAGTTCATGAAGGAGACTGGGGCCATGATTATGGTGGATATGGTGAGGGTCATGGTGCTGGTGTGCTGACGCATGAAGCGGATCAGACAGTAACAGGATTTGGTGGTGGACTTGGAGGACATGACACATTTGGATACGGTGAACATAGCGATGGCGGTGTACTTGATCATGGCGACTCAGGCCATGGTCATGATGTTTCACATTCGACAGCATGGGGAAAATCAAATGTGGCAAATACTGCAAAATCATCAAAATCCAAAAAATCGAGCAAAGGAACAGAGAAAAATAAAGAAACAGCTAAAAGTGAGAAAAAGGCGAAAATAAAGACACGGAGATCCCTTGATTACATGGAAAACATTTGGAAACGATCAGCACCAACACCAAAGACGAAAAAAGGAAGCTCAGCCAAAAAGAAGCATCATGTTACAGTGCTGAGTCGCCCACCCGTCGTCTTTCATCAGCGACCGGAGGTCGTGCATCGTCCAGACATCGTCGTCCATCGGCCACCCATTGTTATTCACCGCCCACCTGTGGTCGTCCACCGCCCACCAGTAGTTGTACACAAACCTGACGTCGTGTACCACCAACCACCTATAGTTTTCCATCAGCCGTCACCACAGATCAATACTCCTATACTCCATTCCCATGATATGTTTGCTACACATTCTGTACCACACCACGTGGGATCCGAAATCGAGTTTGCCGGTGGATATCATTCACATGGTAACTACTATAATTATGGTGGTGAAGCTTATAACCATGATTATGATGACCACCATGAGGATTATGATCACCATGGCCAAGACTATGGTTACCACCATGGAGGTCTCGAGTACAATCCTGCTTACACGGTCGGACATACGGAACTCCAAGGCGTCGGACCGTTTGGGTATGGTTATGGGTATTCTCACGGTGGAATATACGACCATCCTGCATGGGGTACCGGTCACAGTGAGATAGGTATCCCCTACGCACATGCTTCAGTCGATTACTCCGGATACCATGAAGGTGCTCATGTTGACCATGACAGCCACGACTTCGGATACGTCAAATCTGGCGTGACGCATTCGAAGAAGAACAAGACCGTGGACGTCACCAGCAATAAAACACGCCGCAGCAGTACAACTAGCGATAAGCCAAAGTCCGTCATCGGTACAAAGAAGCATTTTATGGGCGGTATGGGAGGACATGAAGGTGGCTGGGGAGGCCACGAAGAAGGCGAATTTGGTGGGCATGGTGAAGGACATCATGGTTTTGAGGGCCACGGAGAATGGGGTGGTCACGGTGGTGAGCACGGTGGTTTGGGACACGGAGGTGGACATGAGTATTTCGGAGGTGGTGGCCATGAAGGATGGGGGGAAGGAGGACATGGTGGAGGTCATGGTGAAGGACATCATAGTTTTGATGAAGACTGGGACAATCATGACTGGGGTCACGGTGATGATAACACCTGGGAACATCATGCAGATCACCATCACACGCATGCTGATGAGCAGAATATTGTCGTTCAGCGACCTGACATCATTTTCCACCCTCGCCCGGAACTGTATCACCGCCCGGACATCATTGTTCATCGTCCTGATATTGTCATTCATCGACCATCAGTTGTAATACATCAACCACCAGTCTTGGTCCATCGCCCAGCTGTCATTTACCATCAGCCACCCGTTGTCTTCCATCAACCAGCGCCCGTCATTCACCGACCACGCGTCGTGTCACATGATATGTACGTCACACATAATGAGCCACAGCGGGTTGGGTCTCAGATTGAGCACGCTGGTGGAGGTTATGTGGGTCATGGTGGTTACTACGAAAGCCACGACGTCGCTCATCACGATGATACACACGGACACGAAGGTGACTATGGACATCACGGCGGTGGATGGGGTGAGCACGGAGGTGGTGAGGAAGGTGGTCACGGAGGTGGTCATGGCTTCGGAGGTCACGGTTTCGGCGGACATGGCTTCGGAGGTCACGGTTTTGGTGGTCATGGATTTGGTGGTTTTGGTCATCATGGATTTGAGCATCACGGTTTCGGTGGACACCATGGATTCGGTGGTGAGCATGAAGGTGGTTGGGGAGAGGGTGGTGAAGGACATGAGGGCGGCGAAGGACATTCGTATGGAAAATCAAATATTTCTAAGCCAAAGACCAAGCGAGATATCAGCAGGAAGCACAAACTTAAAAAGACCAAGGAACAAACAGGGAGCAAGAAACATCGCGTTGTTGTATTTCGTCCTCCAATAATTTATCATCCTCCTCCCGAAATCTACCATCGTGCTGACCTGGTGATACATCGTCCAGACGTAGTGATTCACAGACCTTCCGTTGTTTACCACAGACCTGACGTCATAGTGCATCGTCCTGCAGTCGTGTACCACCAACCTCCAGTTGTTTTCTACACTCCGAATCCAGTAGTTCATCAGCCAGTTCTTAACTCGCACGATGCCTTGGTTACCACACCTGGCCTCCGACACGTTGGTAGTCAGGTTGAGCATGCCGGGGGAGTTATTACTACTGGCAGTAGCATTCCCGATACCTTTGGAGCTCCAATGGAAGGATTGGGTGGAGAGCCTCCAGTTGCACCAATGGCACCAGTTGCACCGATCGTACCACACCCAGAACCAGTTGGACCAAACATTGCCTTAGCACCAGAGGCTCCACCTGCAGTTCCAGTTTTACCAGTCGCTAATCCGATTCTTGGTACGTCCGTTCCAACAGCATCTTCGGACTTTGAAGGCCAAGAAACGAACGTAGCTGGGGATGGTCTCCCGACTCTGCCGACCGATTTGGGGCTGTCACATGGAACTGATAATTGTGTAGTGGGAATGGCTTGTAAAGAAAAGCTAGCAAATGATCATACAGAAGTGGCTGGTGATGAAACAGTTGGACTCCCAGTTGGCGGCCACACTCTGGCAGGCAGTCAAGAGCTAAGCACGGATAGTCAAGTAGCAGAAAATACACAGGAAAGTGGTCTAGCACGATCCGAGGTGTCATCTCAGGATAACCATAAAACAGTGGCAGGAAAGGCATCCAAAAAGAGTACACAAATACACAAAAAAGGTAAAAAGAAGGGATCGCTTCTATCTAAAATTATTCAAAGAAGATCAGAGAATGATTCAAAAAAGTCTAAAAAATCAACAAAAAAGTCTAAAATAAAAAATGAAGGTAAAGACGTCAAAGCAAGCAAGAAAAATGACATCATTGTAAAAAGACCACCCGTTATTTACCACCCACCCCCAGAAATTTACCACCGCCCACCTATTATAGTCCATCGGCCTCCCCTTGTTATTCGTCGACCTCCTATCATTTATCATCAACCCCCAGTCATTGTTCATAGGCCAGCCGTTGTTTATCATCAGCCTCCTTTGATATTCCACCAACCACCTCCAGCTGTCAGTCAGCCAATTTTAAAGTCACATGACACTTTTCTCATGCACCCGGCAGCTCGTTTAACCCATTTGGGCTCCATGGTTACCAATGCTGGCACATACGTAGGCATTCCAGAGCATCGGTTCATGTACCAAGGTGGTATGGGCTTTTTCCATGCTCCAGCTGAGAGTCACATGGGCCATGACGGCGGTGCAGGACCTGCAGGAGGGATGGCAGGAGGGATGGCAGGAGGCATGGCAGGAGGGATGGACGGAGGACCGATGGAGGCAGAAGGTCACGGAGGCGGCATCGAGCAACTTGCAGGTCCCGGTCATCCGGTAGTTGAAAATTTTGAGCACGGCGCATTCTCACAAGGAGCAGACCAGCAGGGAGGCTTCGGACAAGAAGGCGGAGTGCCAGGCCACGAAGGATTTGGTGTTATGGCGGCAGGTGGGGAGCAATTCGGTGGCCACAATGGTATGGAAGAAGCGGCCTTTGCACCTCCATCTATCCATGAAAACTTTGGACGCGGTTTAAATGAAGAACGAGAATCAAGTCATGGCGGATATGACTATGGAGGGCGATCGGATGACGAACAGAGTGAAGGCAATGAAAACTCCGAAAGCAAAAGAAAGAAAATCGAGAGACCCAAGGCGGAGAAAAAAACCAAACGTCAAGCAGAACAGACTCCGTTTTATCCGCAACAATATGGCCGACAAGAGGAAAGCGAATTTAACAACCGACAAGACACTTTTCCAAATCAATACTTCCTTCCGAAACGACGACATCACACCACAGTCAACATTGATGTGGTTGGCAAACGTTCCTTGAAAGAAAAACGAGAGGACTTACTGGGAAACGCAAATAAAAGGGATCCTTTTTTATTCTAGGGCGGCCTCGGGTGGAGCAGTCATCCGAGGCCGGGCCTTTCTACCCAACCACAAGCCCTGAATCACCATCCATCCCAGACGAATATAATAGTAACTACAGAGCTGAGCCAAATCCTACCCAAGTCCATGTGCACATTGAGACCATAAAACGGTCCACAGTTCCTAACAAGGCCCGGGAGCGACGAGTTGCTCATCAACACAGGCATGTTAAGAGACAATTTTTGCCTAGATATTACAATAGTGCTTATTCTAGAGCTATTTATGATAATCCTGAATTAATTTATCATTTTCAACCCAACACCAATAAAAAACATTTCTTTGGAAACTCTTCCCCAAACCCCTACGATTCTTCGTACACAAATCGTGACTCGTCTGATGACGACGAATCAAAACCGAGAGTTCATGTCTTTGTTCGAACGGATAAAAAAAATAAAATAGCTGGCATCAGTGACACCGTAGATAGAGAGTTACCAATAATTAACCCACGGGATGAAGATAGCGCAAGTGGTAGACAAATCTCAAAACGAGGTAAACGACAACAAGGAGAAGCAAATTATCCAGCAGAAATGGCGGGTCAAACGATTCAAAATGTCTTTAATGATGGTTTCTACGGAAATACCGCGCGGGAATCAGAAAATGATAAACCGCGCGTTCATATTCATGTTGAAGCCGACAAAAAAGATAGCATTAGCAGACTCGAAGACCAGAATGATCAACCAAGAAGTCGACATATACGTCAACTTTTTGGTATAGCTCCATTAATGAATCCACTTCAACCTGTTCAGTCTCCAGCCAATGTACGAGATGACACAACAGCATCAGCCAAAACCAAATCAGAGGTACCAAAAGGAAAGCAGAAACGACATATTCAGCTGTCTACAAAACGATCAACATTAGAAGTACCTGACCGCGCTGAAAACTTTCAAGGTGTGGTGCATCAGCTTGAGAGGGGATCAAGTGGTAGTCATGACGATAACAAACGCAA
This sequence comes from Chironex yamaguchii, assembly GCA_024741275.1. NCBI lineage: Eukaryota > Metazoa > Cnidaria > Cubozoa > Chirodropida > Chirodropidae > Chironex > Chironex yamaguchii. The sequence continues at coordinate 3,130 of JANTCA010066453.1, read as the reverse complement.
AAGCACAATTGAGCGACTTCAAAAAAGGCAACTGATTTTTGCAGGTCCTCCTATTATGACCCGCGCAACTGTAAATGGCCGAAAACATCACAATCCTATTGCCCAACTTATCAAAATGGTAGCAGGACCTCAGGCCAAGAATATTTTAGGGCTAAATAGTAAATCCTTTGATGTTTTCCCTGGGCCTCTTCCAAAAGGTGAGGAATCACCCAAATTTGACTTTAAAAGTCAACAACCGCGTGGTGTTGGAAATTTCGAACGGGCATTACCTGTCAATAGAGCACCCGGAATAGCCAATCAAGGAGTTGTCAACCAACGACCAGCTGGTCTATTTCAGCAGCCAATGCCAGTATTCAATCGGCCGATGGCCATCAATAAACCTTTTGGCATCGAAAGACCTCTACAGCGGGAACTTAGCGAAGGACTTGACGAGATGCTTTACACTAAAGCCGTAAAAGGGCAAGGACTACTTCCTAACATTCCAAATGTAAGACCTCAACAATTCCCTGGAATTTTACCACGAAATCCTATACTTATGCAGCAGCCTACAGTACAAGTACGCCCTTCTACTGGCTATTCACCTCCAAGAAGAAACTATCCAGAAAATTTACCAAGAATGGGCTTTGAATTGGGTCGACCCGAACCAATTTTTCCACCAAAGTTTCGACAACCAATCTTCGAAGAGCGAGGTCAATACCTACCACAACCTATTAATCAAGCAGAAGATAATTTCCCAGCACGAGAAGGGTTCGATGACGTGGATCAACGACGGATAGAGCCGGAACCACCAAATGAGATGCCTGATTTCGAGCCAGGTCCTGATTCAGACTACCCCGAGCCAGACGATGGTCCTCCAGATAATGAGCAGCCAGTTGAGCGATCAAATGACGGACCTGACATTTCGCCCCCGTTTGAAGACCGATTTATGGACGAGCCGCAGTTTGCTGGTCCCATACCAATGCCGACGGTCAGAGAAAACGACGACGGTCCATATGGAGACAATGAACCACCAGAACAAGAGGAACGAGCGACGGCTGCGCCCACGGAATATCCAGTGCGTCAGCGCCTGCCGGACGCATCGAGTAGAAACGTCCAAAGTGGATCGAATCAATTCACGGACGATGATGAAGAAAAGCCGGAAGTCCATGTCCATATTCAAACAGAAAAGTCACATATTCCTACTATGAAGGAGGTGACTTCAAGTATAAATCAAATGCATAACTCGACGAAAACGGCAAGGAAGATCAATACTTGACACCATGATGCTAATACCTTACAAGGTAAGTGTTTCGCTTTTCTTCTTAATGTTATTATTCCACTTTTATGCTCCTAGTGTTATTAACAAATGGGACGGAGAGATTGAAGTGTCTTGATGGTTAAAACTTAAAATGTCGACAATGAAGAAAAATACGGATTCGAAATATTTCAATTAGAAGACAAAGTATATTTAAAGCAACGCGGCTAGCAATCTTTCTACGTAACAGCGAGAACATTAATTTTTCAAAATTATCGTCTACTGTCTTGGTTTTGCCAGATCCCAGCTACAATTTTTGGTCCTCTGTCTTTACTTAGCTTTCTCGATTATCAGACTCTGAAGAGTTTCATGACAAAAAGAATTTTAGTACGATTTTCAGATTTTCAACATTCAAAGAGAACTTCGTGCAAGCCTCTTTAGATTCGTTTCCTTTCAAGAGGGTAAAATTGGAGACTTAAGTAAATTAATTATCTAACAACTTCAAACACATACGAAAGTCAAATCTAGAAAAAAGGATAATTGCCGTAAAGATAGGCGATCATACTTAAAAATTTGCGACATTGCGCTAAAAACATACTTGAAAGCTTTTTACGTCTGACAAACTTCAGAGCATGAATCGTCAGAAAGGGAAGTATAGATATATGGTAACCTTTTTTATACAAAAAATGTGTCGAAAATAGCCAATCATAAACAAGAAAGGAAAAAACAAAGAAAAAATGAAGAAACAAAGAATTATTGGAGCAGTCCAAGTAAAAAACTTTCAGTCTACAAAGTCTTGTTTTAATGTAGACAGATTCTTATACACTTAGATGGAAACATGATCTAGCTATGCCAATTATCCGAAAATTATCGTCCTTCTACATTTGGTGCATTCTTAAGTTTCCCGTAAATGTTAGCCCATGACAAGATTGCTTCTTTTGGATGTCATTCTTGGATGAGAAATGAGAAAAATCAATAGCATGAGGGTGAGAGAATGATAATAAAACTTCAATGAATGCAAAACTCTGCCAAGATAATGGCCCCAGGTGGAAGTTTTCTCAGTATTCAAATGAGCTAATAGGTGTCATGGTAACTGGGTTTTCTTTACGACGATTTCCCCACTAGTTGTGGTTTTATGAAGATATCATAAAACAAAACTTCCAAAATTACTCACAATGCAGGACTTGACTGAGTAATATTTTCATAACTTTTAGTTACTTTGCTCCCACAAAAACAGATCACATCGACAACACAGCCTACTTGGCTGAGGTAACAAGAAAAATCACTAGACTAAAAACATGACTATAATAACAACAAATTATAAGTACAGGTAACATGAGGGTAACATGCCCAAGAATTCTTGTAAACAGAGAGGGAAGACCTACTTAGCTTTGAGATCAAATTCAACAAAACAAGAAGATCTCAGTAGGTTTTCTAACTCTTGACTGAGAACAAAGCACACCAGGTAGGCTACTTGAAAGTTAGACTTACTCTCAAAATGATTATAAGGTACTATCCCATGGAATTTTAGAATGATGGATATGACAATGGAAAACTCTTCATTTGACAAAGGCAACTACACTGGCATGTGTCAATGCCTGCATAGATCAAATTGCTGAAAAATTGAATAAAATTTATGATAATATTTTATTCTCCATTAGCTAATATATATCGAGTTGTCAATCAAAACTGCATCTTTCTTTAAAGTTTTGTAAACTCCTGGCAACAATCACTTGGAATTTGTGAAAAATGTATGGGAAAGCAAATTCTGACCATTAACAGTAAATTCGTGTCATAATATTGTTAGTATAGTATAGTGTAGTATAGTATAGTATAGTATAGTATAGTATAGTATAGTATAGTATAGTATAGTATAGTATTGTATAGTATAGTATA
>JANTCA010066431.1:0-16018 GCA_024741275.1 Chironex yamaguchii | reverse complement strand
AGGTTGCCATATACATATACTTTCCTTTCTGACGTTTCATACTCTGAGGAGTGTCAGACGAAAAGAGCTTTTAAGTAATGATTTTAGCGCAATGTCGCAAATTTTCAAGGCGATTTTCAAGTTTTGTACCACAAAAAGATTGTTCAAAAAGAATTACGTACTAAACTTCAATACCTTCATTGTGTTTGAGCTACACACGTGCAGTTTATACAAGTCCTGACCTTTGGTCAAGAATTTCAAAATCCACTCAATATACGTTATTCCCATAATAGTGAAGGATTTAATGTGACCATTTGCCATATTTTAGCTGTTAACTAAATGTTCTAAATTTCATTCTGATAATTTCTGTCGCTGCATACGGACTATTATCCTGCTTTAGAGTAAACATTTGATGATTGTATGCATTTATTGTCGGTCTGACTTATCAATAGCAAACTAACGACCACTGAGATAACCTTTGCTCTGTCTTTGCTTTGGAATTAAAGTTGTATCTTTTCACTAGCAATTGATTGCACTCGAAGGTATTTTTTTGGATCGTTAGGCTGAAAATAGTCTATGAAATCAATCTATTACTACATACCTGAGCTCATTCAAAGTTCCCTTCCGCAATACTAGAAATACTTGCAATATTTAAGCATGGTTGATTTATATTTACAACTTTTCTCATAAATAACAAACATCATTTCGATTTGAGGCAAATATGAGGTACTCAGATAATTAACACCAACACCATTTTTGAAAGTGTGGGGTAATGAACACCGTTTTTGTATCAGCACCAGACAATGAAGAACATTTAGGGTCAATTGAGGTCTATTAAAACCATTTAGTGCAGTGCTTGATGAAATGTATGAAGGTGAAAAAAAAATATTAAAAAAACTGAGGCAGTGAATTCCGTCCTAGATAGCTATATCATTATGAAGACTATTTGTGATAAAGATGCAAGATGGAGCATCATCCTTAAAAATTTATGGCAATAAGCATGGCTTCAATACCTTACGGCAATGAGCAGCATTTTCGATAGACATAAGATAATGAACACCATGCTTATAACATGAAGGGCAGTGAATAGCACATATGATAAATGTAGAGCAATGAATAGCACATGTGATAAATGTAGAGCAATGAATAACACATTTGATAAATGAAGAGCAATGAATAGCACATGATAAATGTAGAGCAATGAATAGCACATGTGATAAATGTAGAGCAATGAATAGCACATATGATAAATGTAGAGCAATGAATAGCACAGCACATATGATAAATTTAGAGCAATGAATAGCACATATGATAACTGTAGAGCAATGAATAGCACATATGATAAATGTAGAGCAATGAATAGTACATGTGATAAATGTAGAGCAATGAATAGCATATGGGATACATTTAGAGCAATGAATTGTATATTTGTAAAGTGTAGGGTGCCGTCACACATTGTTGAAAATGTCAGTAAATACTATGTAGGACCCGTTGAGAGAAATAAACACTTTTAGATGAACTTAATGCAATTACTTTGATTATTTTGAATAAATGTAGAGCAGTGTTGCACTTGCAAAATAGATTTAGGGCAGTCAACATCAACATGATAGATACTAGTCAGATAGGGAAAATTAGTTTGTTATGAGTTTGAAAATTGTCGTCTTTGTATATGATTTTTAACCTGTTGAGGACGTATCTTTTTCGTAGTATATTGTAATGCATTTCACACTTTTCTGCTTTTGGCACACTGACACCTAACAAGTTTTTACAAATCAGCAAATAGGCGGAATGCTGTGACTAGAGTCCTGCAATAAATTAAAATCCCAATTTTATTTAAAAGTGAAATAAACTAATGACTGCTATAAAACCACGATTATATAAAAACTCAAAATGCAAAAAGAAAGGCAATGATTAAAACTTGAAAAATGAAATTGAAGACTGAAAGCTTTAATTTTGTATATCTGAATATTATAAGGAATCCTGTCGATACCATTATATGTATTTCGGACATCTTGTTAGTATAGTATGGACAATACAAATGCAAAGGAATTTGAAAAAGGAGATGAATGAGAGGTAGCAACCAAAAGAGTTCTTGTAAGATATAAAGATATTGGACAATATTTTTGTGCAAGGAAAGTACACATAGTGGAAAAAGAGCCATTTCCACAGAGAATGCAACATTGCCAAAACGAACTCACCAAATCACAAAGTATATATGTAAATAAGGAATCTTTGACATTCTTTGTTGTCGTGTTTGATTTAGTGAATTAACTGATGGCAAAATATGAAAAATGATATCTTCTCAGTGGTATGCAACATTTTATGTTGAGTCAAAACGTATATGAATTGCAATTCAGAATACCAGCTATTAATGTTCTGCTTAGTCCATACCTAATCGTACACAATAACAAAAGATTAAATTTTAAATTGTTAGAACACGGAAGATATTGAGAGAAAAACAATTTCACTTTCAGTTTAATTGAAAATCAAATGAAATAAAATACGTGGGCTTTGTTTGGCAACATGTGAATTTCGAAATGATCTTAAAACTTGAACTTAAAACCTGAACTTTGCTTGTAAGGTTATTCTTAACCTCTACAGGGCTCCCCTTGCACATGCTGGCGTCAGGTTCCTTAGTAAGAGTGACACTTCTGTCGCATTCAGGAATTGCAGTCAGAGCGAGCCTGGAGGAATCCCAAACCCCGAAATCATCATAACTGGAGTAAAAATGTTCAAAACCCAACCACTTTTGGATATGTATCACTGTGTTATTTATGCATGATATTCTATGAAAAAGGTTTCATCACATCGCTTCAAGTTGCATAGTCCTTTTTCAGTTATGTTTACGATGCCTATTGTTTTCCCTCATAGTCTAGAGAAACATGAAAATGTTGCAGGCCAATACTTAATGCGGTAGCAGAGAGATGCAGCCATTGGACGATTCAAATCTGTATCAAACGTAAGCAAGCATTTTAAGTGACTCTTTTAACTCGCTTTAATACAGTTACTCTTTTGGAAATGATGCTGAAATAAAGATACTTCAATTGGACATATATATTGGATATATTTGAACACGGTCGGGGACATAGAAGTCATAAAAACTAAACCAAGAAGTGACTATCCACAGATGGACCTCTGCAAGGTGAAACGGCTGGTTTTGTGCAAACTTTGGCAATGATTGGAACTCCTCGGTGCTGGAGCATGCAGAGAGTGGGATTATCAATAGTACTTTAATCTTGAACGTGACAACGTCGAAGTGTTTTATCGTAAACGTCATAGTGCAACACTTTCTGGCACCTGTCTCAAGTGTAAGCCAACTGATGGTTATCAGCGCTGAACATGTCTTGGAACTTGACGCGAACGTAACAGTTTGGACACGTTTCAGTCAATGGTGTTTATTCGTACATGTGCACAGTGAAGCAACTTCTTTCATCTAGCTCAGTTTAAGGCCAGACTTGTTATTATCAAAACACTGGTTTTAGTAATTTTAATGCAGCAATGTGGCTTTGTGATAAAACAAATTGAAAACTAAAACAGTTTCGAGGACCACACAGTTTTATCAACCAGCTACATCTTGTATTGCTGGCCTACTGACTTGCTAGATCTTTTATCTTTAAGGATCTGACTTCTTTTATCGTACACTTTTAACCAAATGACTGACCTTAACTTACCAAACCGTCTGATAAGATAACAATGCATTTAAAGTCTTCCTCGTCGTCAAACTGGCGTAAAACTGACACTCCCTACCCCCATTCATTGTTGGGTTTCACGTGGCTTTAATATTCGGGAGGGGTGGGGGTGTCCTGTTTCTCTCGATGCTTACATTCATCTTTTATTGACTTATCACCTTCCGTCACCTTCGCTAAGCCCCAAGATACACAGTCATTCTATGCTTCAGATGGGCATGTTTGTTCATATCCTAGCCTAGACTATTTGATGACGGACCACTTTCCGTTATTCAAGGGAGCGTTCAGTTGTGTTGGTACCACTAGTCAGTGATGACCGAAGCAACCGTAGTCAGTGATGACCATAGACCCTGTCCTAAAAATCGCTCAGCCAATCTCTCGAAATTAATAATCATAGAAATTGTAGTTCCTAGCCCCCTTCTTATGAACGTCTTTGTTAATAATTACGTCATTCACAACATGAGAAAAGTGAAACGAATATTAAATCTTCACACTTGTGATCCAGAGGGTCCTAGTTCCAGTCTACGAGTGGGTGGAATTTTCTCGTCGCTCCCCTAGAAGTTCTGCCGTGAGACTGATTCCTTGTAAATATATATCAATCATGTTACGAGGTTTAGTGAGATAGATGTAATAGCTTATGGCGTCAGTGACTAAGAAGAATGCGACCCGTGCCCTGAATTGGCTCTTGGACGTCGTTAGGTAGTAAACTCTTGAAGAAAAAACACCTCTCTCTCACCAAAAATAAATCATGCCCGTTAGAGCATTCTGCTTTATACTGCTATATTCCAGTGATTCATTATCATTCATTTAAGCCCTTAAAGAATAATTGCTGGTTGTTGTCTTCTCATATAAACTGTTTCAATTTCTTTCATTTCATTCCGTATTATTTAAGCTATGAAGTTATCGAACCGCCGTGTTCTAGTACGCTGACGTTTCGAGTTCAAATACCTTTCGCCATACGCAGAATATAGGTATGGTGAGGGGTATTGGGAGCCCACTCACTTCAAGAGCTAAATCTCTGACATACTCCTAAAGAATCATCTATGCTGAATCACGACTTTGCTACTTAGAATAGGAATTTCGGTTTTGCAAGACACCTAAAACATTGCATAGTCCTCAATATTATTACATTTTTGTTTATGTAAATATGTTTGGTTTGTTAAAGTACATTCACCTCTTAACTGTTTCGACTTTTCATTTTGAGGTATTGTTATACCATTTTTCTCCTGTGGACTCGACCTGTGGACGTCTTTTCATAATTTCTCGTGGAATGTCAGGTGCTTGTTTTGTTACATTCGTTAACTAGTTGTGTTCCCTTCTTATTCCACTCTCTTTATTTTGCATGAAAATTGGAGAATCATAACAACTACCCTGTGTTCCTTCATTCTGTTAGCTATCAACTGATTTCGACTTTGTACTGACATCTTGTACCCAGACCTTTCGACAGGAAACGACGTAATGTTTTCAATACGCCCTAATATTACTTATTGGTTGTAAAAAGGGTATCTGCGTTAATTTGGCGAACACAAAAAACACGGACAGCTGCAAATAAGGTGGACTGCTCTTCATTGTATGCTGAGTGATTGCTCGCCAATTCTGTATGGTGTTTACGCAAATATTCTGGCTCGCAATTCTGTGGCTCCCAACTGCAGAAGAACATCTGGCCAAAGGAAAATGGTACGCTTCCTTTTAAATTTCTTTGAATGCTTGGACTGGCATTGCAATAAGTTTCTAGTCCGTCCTTTATTCTGGATTCTTGTAACCTCCAAAAATTAGACGTTCAAGATATGAACAATTCTCAAATAACTGTTAAATTAGGTCTGAATAATTTATCATTCCTAAATCGTGGACGGCAATGAAGATTTTTATAACCTGAAAGCAATTAGAACAAGGTGGCGAGATAAATACGACCTATGTTTGTAGAAAGTGAATTTCTGATAACTGATTTTTATATTTTTCCTATCAAACCAACCCAGGGGCAAAGAAGGTACTTTGACTAGCAGATGTAGAAAAGTAGCACTTGGGCATGATCAGCACAACCCTTCACCATTTCTTCTATGTTTACAACAGAGCCGTGCCCCTGTTTTCTGGGTCTAAAATTGCCGATGCACTTTCGAAATTCTCGATCTGCATTTAAATGGTATTGATTGTTAAATGTGTTGCAAGCAATTGATTCGAAACCAAAGCACTGTCGTGACCGAAGGGCGACCTCTATTTTTGGCATTACAGTGAAATTTGAGTACGCGAGAAGATCTATTCACCTTATTTCTGCCAAGCTAGAACATAATTTGACGTGTTAATTCAAAGATGGCGACAACGATGGGTGCTTATTGGAGGTTGTGAGCGATGGTGCAGCCCGCAGTCTGATTTCCCTATCGTCTGCTAATTGATGTAAACTCAATTTAAATTATTTCTTAATGAAATTAAAATACAATTCCAACTCTCACTTTTGAGGTAACTTGGAATTGGCTTCTTGAATCTTTCACATGGAAAAATAAACTTAATCAGCAATATTTCTGGGAATTGCAATTACTTTGCTTAAAATTTCATTAGTTCTGGATATGTCCATTCTTTATTCCTTAGTTCTTATTGATTGCAATGTTCATAATTATCCTGATGATGTAGGTCTTTGCGTCATTGTCGTAATATTAAAAGTTGTGATAATAAGTGGTAAGTGCCAGTCTTATATTGGACAGAGAATTTAAAAAGAAACAAATCACAGGAAATTAGACGGATAGGATATTGCATGTTTCCGATCACTGGCTAAATCCTTGAACTCGTTTCCTCCCCCGAAATTTAAAACTCGTTTACCCCGAAAATACAAAAATTGTTTCACGGCAACATTGAGGTTCTTTTCTCAACGGGAATGTATTTTTGATTGCTTCTGCCCGGGCAGCAGAAAGGTTTTACAGCACTTTTGGAAATGCGAATCCTAGTGAGTCTGGCAGCCTTTCAGAATGCCACTGGTGTTGGGAGCCACAGTGTAAGCCTTTGTGTTGGAAGTCGCGCTAACTTGACTTCATAGTGCCTCTGAATTCAGTTAAGTCGGGAACTTCAAACGTGATTCGGAACTCTTGCAACAACTGTTTAATCAGTCATTAACTTGATCGCTATATAGTAGAGAAGGTTTGTTCCTTGGGTATAGAACAAAGGGTTATTGGAAATCAAAAGGAATTTTGTTTTGCGTAAAATGCATGTGTTATAAAAGAGTGGATTTTATACCGATCGTGCACTTGGTTTTTGTCTCACTATCCTTGTGGTTGCAACTTGATCCAATTCTAAGCATGTTATGACAGAATATACACCATGCATGTCTAAGACTGCACGCTCAATCCTTTACGCAGTGACAAACGTATAGTTGTTTGCGTCATCATCTTTTAACTGCTAATGCTAACTTGAGTACGTATGATGGTGATCCTCTGTAACTGAGGGGAGTCGCCTGACTTTGTTCAACTGCTTCGATATAAATGTGGGCATGGCACAGCTGTCTAGAAGACGAGGTGTTATCGTGGATGTCCCACCGAAGTGACAGATCAGCATCCTATCAGCTTATGGTCTTTTAAGCCTCACAGCCCAATATCTGAGCAAGTGACGGCATAATCATGGATGCATTAGATACAGTGCATGTGTCGATTAGACCAACTGGTAATTATGAGCATTGGCGGTAGAACAACAATGGCAATATTAATGCTGATAATGGTAACGATCTTCAGCAGATTGTAGTAGTACTGTGTTTCAAGTGTCGTGTTTCTCTAGGCGGCGCATTAAAACAGGACGTAGAGGTTTTATGTTAATATACCATCAAGAGATGTCAGTTCAAAAATCCTTTTTCTTATTTTTGCATTATTTACCCTGAAAGTGTACCGGAAATGCATTCTGCAATCCATTCTTTGAAATATGAGTAACTCAAATTCGCTTCAACCGAGTGCCGCTGCGGCTTGCGGCATGCCGTTACCTCGTGTTTACCACGAGAAAATGCAGTTGACGTTGAGGGTTGAAATTGGCTTTTCCATGCTGCTGCGCGCGAAAGAGGCCGAGTTTTACAATGTCAGGCTGTGTTGTTTGAGGCAAGCAAGTTGGTCGGGATGGATATAGTATGGATGTGTGTGACAGTATGACAATTAGAAAATCGAGCCAAGATTCTAACTGCACTTACAATAGAGAATTTGTCACCACTTATTGAGAGGAAAATGATGTAGCCGCCAAGTGCTGTTTGTACGAGGCGCTGAGCTCCCAATCAGAAACAATCGCAACATTTGTTGTTTTATGCTGTCACATGGTACACTAAGTTGCATTTGATTGGCCTTTGTTCGATTTACAGGTGGTCAGTTTTATCATGTGAAGCTCTGCTCTACCACGTCCCTCCATGGTAACCGCGTAGGCTTTGACGAAATTGGAAGGGCAGGTTGTGAACTGTGAATTGTGAACTACGTTCTTAGTAGTTTGTCCGATGGTGTTTCCTGTCACTGGGAGTAGCACTTGCCGACTTTGTGTGCCACGTGGTACCCTTGCGTTCCAAGTCGGCTTTTGATTTATACGGTAGATCTTGCGATCCCACAAAGGTAAATTGCTGCCCCCATATGGAACAGATTGCGGTCCCGCGTAGTTTATTTCTTTCGGTCCCGCACAGGTTACAGATTACCATCACGCATAGGTCACAGCGGTGCTATATAGATTACAGGTTGCCTCCCACACAGGTTACAGAATCCTCCTCCCCCCCTCCCCCCCGCATGGGTTACAGATTGCCGGATTAGCGCTGTGATCAATCAGACTAGGGCGTAAATGCAGACCAGTGTTCTTTTCTGCGACAGCGACAACGTAGAATGATGATGATGTCAAAGTGGTTGATTTGTGCCAGTGGTGGCTTTCGGTTGAGTCTTACCGGTCGGTTTGGCTAGATCGGCTGATTACGTTAGTCTTGAGGCCAAATATTGAACTTAGAGAACAAAAGTAAATATGCAGTAATGGACCACTTCAACATTAAAATGTCGTCATTTAAACGTGAAGGCAGTCTGCCTGTAAATGTTCGATATACAATAGTCCCGCTACAATTTGAGAGAGAGAGAGTTGTTATAGCTAGCTGGGACCAAGCAGAATTCTCAGTTAATTGCGTGAGGGTGAAGGGTTCTTGGTATAGGTATAAATAGTTCCTGGTTGGCCGATAGGTGGTTGGTGTTTTGGATGGTAGTGTATGGCGATTGGTGTGACAAATTAATTGATATGATTGCTTGCCTGCTTTATTGATTTATGGATGGATGGACGGACAGACCGAAGGATAGTTGGATGAATGAATTGACTCAGTACGTGGCTGGGTTCCTGGTTAGTTAGTGCTGTTGGGTAAGGTGGATTGGTAATGAATATTGCCTAGTTGAAATTGTTACTCAATAGCTTAGTTTCTTCTGTCTTACCTCAGAAATGTAGAAACAATAAGTTATTCTGTCAAACGTCCAAAGGTGAACATTTCCGAATTATTCGTGCTCTTTTCCACGAGGGTCCTAGACTTTTGGAATTTGACATTTATTGATGCAGCGCTGGTACGCAATGATACAAAACGGTTTAAAAAGTATGCCCATCGTTTTGAATTAAATGCTTGCATATTAAATAGAAATTGAAAGCAAGGTGGTTTGCTTTGTACGTATCAGTTTGTGACAAACCCGTGGTATGTCACTGGATATGTGAATTGTTTTTTAAGAATCGTCAAGATTGGAGGAAGGTATGCCTGCGAACACCCTTCTGGACATGAAATCATGTTCCTTTTCAGCGCTAACACGGAATCATTGGAGGAAACGGGATCACCACTTGGTTTTTTTTGTTAAAGTGATGATTGATTAAAATGATCACAAAGCAGATCTGCATTGCACTTTTTGTTGTGTCTGTCTTGATTTCTTCGCTTACGCGATTGTCTTGTGTAATATACCTCGAAATGTGTGCATTATCACAAATGCTGCACTTTATGAACTGAGAAAATTAGCACCTAAGACTGCTAACTTGGCGTACAATGTGTTCATAAACAGCTGATGTAACAGATTTTAAGGAAGAATGAAACCAAATACGGATGAGTGGTCATTATGCTATGGAAAAGGGGAAGCTCATTTTTTTAGAACTTGCTTTTCGTCTCTTTGCATCAGCGTAATGTTTATGTATTTTGCGAGCAAATTTAAAGCACTTCACGTAACCACTAAACTGCAGAACAGTTGACAAAAACCAATGAGTACAGTGAAATACCGATATAACGAACCCCAGATATAAGAAACGTCCCGGTATAACAAACTAAATGTCCAGTCCCTTACATACTGTCTAACAAACATCTCTCGATATAGTATCGCCAGCTATAATGAACTTGCAGGTTTAACGGACAAAATATCTGGTCCCTTGGATTCTGTCTAACAAAGTACTTACAAATTCTCACGATCTAACAAACCCCGGATAGGACGAACTTGCCGGTATAACAAACTAAATGTCCAGTTCCCGTGCAATGTATCTAACAAAAATCTCTCGATATAACTAACCCCGGCTGAAACGAACTTACAGGTTTAACGGACAAAATCTCTGGTCCCTTGGATTCTGTCTAACAAACTACTTACAAATTCTCACGATCTAACAAACCCCGGATAGGACGAACTTGCCGGTATAACAAACTGTCCTGTTCCCGTGCATTGTATCTAACAAATATATCTCGATATAACGAACCACGGCGAAAACGAACTTGCCGGTTTAACGGAGAAAATATCTGGTCCCTTGGATTCTGTCTAACAAAGTACTTACAAACTCTCACGAACTAACAAACCCCGGATAGAACGAACTTCCCGGTATAACAAACTAAATGTCTGGTTCCCGTGCATTGTGTCTAACAAATATCTCTTGATATAACGAACCCCGGCTCAAACGAACTTGCAGGTTTGACGGACAAAATATCTGGTCCCTTGGGTTCTGTCTAACAAACTACTTACAAATTCTCACGATCAAACAAACCCCGGATAGGACGAACTTGCCGGTATAACAAACTAAATGTCCAGTTCCCGTGCAATGTGTCTAACAAATATCTCTCGATATAACGAACCCCGGCTCAAACGAACTTGCAGGTGTAACGGACAAAATATCTGGTCCCTTGGATTCTGTCTAACAAACTACTTCCAAATTCTCACGATCTAACAAACCCCGGATAGGACGAACTTGCCGGTATAACAAACTAAATGTCCGGTTCCCGTGCATTGTATCTAACAAATATATCTCGATATAACGAACCACGGCGAAAACGAACTTGCAGGTTTAACGGAGAAAATATCTGGTCCCTTGGATTCTGTCTAACAAAGTACTTACAAATTCTCACGAACTAACAAACCCCGGATAGAACGAACTTCCCGGTATAACAAACTAAATGTCTGGTTCCCGTGCATTGTGTCTAACAAATATCTCTTGATATAACGAACCCCGGCTAAAACGAACTTGCAGGTGTAACGGAGAAAATATCTGGTCCCTTGGATTCTGTCTAACAAACTACTTCCAAAATCTCACGATCTAACAAACCTCGGATAGAATTCGTCAGCTTGGTGTCTTGACGATTGCATTGTGTTTGATGCCAACCCTTTCTCGTGTGGGCGTCTCGTGAACCAAGTATTGATTGTAGTTCATTATTTTGCCATGGAAAGCAGGATTTGTTCGGGTAGGCACTCCTTTGTAGAGTAGAGGAATCAGGGAACTCTTGTGTCATTTGTACAAACTAGGAGCACTCAGAAAGCGCAAATCTTTGTCAAGCCAGTTCGGTTAGATTGGATTTCCAGTTTTTTTAATATTCAAATGAGCCGTGCTTATGGGCGTCATGGTAACTGGGTTTCTCTGCGAGGATTTCCGCACTTTTTGTGGTTTTGTAAAGATATCAAAAAAATCTAAAATAATCCAGAAGCTAAGATTTGAATCAGCATGTTATTTCTCACGATCTAAGAATTGATTGATGAACTTCTAACGGAAGCGAGTCACCAACAGGACATATCATGCAACAGGCAAAGTGGAAACTTTACTACCCATTCAAAAAGACAACGTCAAGCTACGAATTTTTTATTTGCAAAACCTGAGTCTTTGGACTGTTAGAATTATTAAAGATAAAACCCACGGTAATTTATTGCAGAGGAGATGTACTTTGTTATCTTGTCCCTGGTCTTTAGTATCAACGGACTATCTTGCATTGCCAATTTCCCCGCTGGATTAGACGTGTTTTTCTGATATAAATATAGAGAGTAAGTACATTTAACTGAAGACTAGACCTATACTATCACTTAGAGATGTAATATAATGTCAAAGTAACGAAAGTTTTGCACGTCTGGTGTTACAAGCGATGCGATGTAAGCAAATGTATCAACAAAAGTTAACTGCTTTTTTGTCTCGCTTTCTTCTCTGTAAATTCACCTCTATTCTTTGTCTTGGCTGCTTCCTTGTTTTTTCTCCTTTCGACGCTTTTGTTGTATGTGTCGCGTCATTGGCTTTGCATGTCTGGTGTTACAAGCGATGCGATGTAAGCAAATGTATCAACAAAAGTTAACTGCTTTTTTGTCTCGCTTTCTTCTCTGTAAATTCACCTCTATTCTTTGTCTTGGCTGCTTCCTTGTTTTTTCTCCTTTCGACGCTTTTGTTGTATGTGTCGCGTCATTGGCTTTCTACCTATTGTTTTACTACATGCATCTTGTAGCACTATATACACAAATATATAGTTTTTAAAGGAAATTTTCTTGTGCATATTACCACGAGCCGAAATACATGTCTATTTTAGCCGATCTCAGTTATCACTAATGTTTATTTTCGGGTTAGATACGTTTTCATGAAATACGTAGAAGTTTTATTTAACATCTCGGCTTAGATCTTGAGGGCTGCTTAATTACAGATATGTAACTTTTAAGAAACTTGTGAAAGTAAGATATCGATACACCATTATGCACCACAGTTGTTCTTGGTTACAGTCGGCAATCATCGATGATACGTCAAACAGAAGTTCTGGTTGAGGAATTAAAGCGTTCTCTGGTCGCATGAGCAAAGGAATACAAGACACCTGTTAAAACAGGAGACACCAAGAGTTATAAAGAGAGAGAAACATTGTTGGACAGGCGATAATGAGACTGACTCGATAAGGACAAGTGTATTTAATAACAATAGTACAATAATGGCTTCATATAACTAGTGTCCTTTTTAGATCTGTCCTATTTCAAAGTCTTGACGGAAGAGCTTTTTGTTTCGGTCTGCCTGTTGTCCATTTCCATGTCGATCTTGCCCTCTCCCGTACTGATACATCCCAGGTAGCGGAACCGGTGAACTGCCGTCAGTTTTGTCTCTGGTAGTGATGTGAAGTTTGCGTTCCTCTTCTGCAAGCTGACCTCCAGTCGAGAGAGAAGATTGGCCTCTGGAAAGGAAGAGAATCGCCACACTCAAGGTCTTTCAATGTGAGTAGCAAGGGCAGCGTCGGCAGCAAAAGGCGGTCCCAGATCAGTTGTTGCCGATCCTGTGTTGGTCGGGTAGCTTTTTTTCAACGCACAGCCAGCTTAGCAGTACCGATGAAGAATGCATTGTCATGGTCATGATCATCAGCGGTTCGTACTCATCATGCGATTCCTCGAGCTATCCGTTCAGCGCTGACATCTCCTTCTGAAACAGACCGACATCCCGCAGCATAAAGGCTGTGTTGATGAGGTCGTAGTTTGAGTAGTGGGTGGGGCACGTTTCGTGTGAGAGGGCTGTCTCCTAGAAGAAATGCACTCAGTCATCCCAAGGAGAAACAGCAAAGATTGAAGAAACACTTGGCCTCAGCTTTCAATGGAGGCAGATTTATATGACCTGCAGCGGATTGTGTGCCTGTAGTCGACGTGGACCTCTCCCGCCATTAGATCTCGCGAAGTCAAGCCATGACGATGAGAGCTAAAGAAAAATTTATCAGCTGTTTAGTTACAGGAAAAAGGGAAATTGATGTGAAAAAATAAACTTTCTTGACTGGTAAGACTATAAAGGGCGGGAGTCAATTTCAGAATCTGATTGTCTAAAGAATCAGACATATAGAAATGGTATTGTCGCATTCAATTGTCGCTTAAGTACGACTTAAATGATTTTTTATACGGATGACAGAAACATACGGCATTTGTAGTCTTCGATCTAAAGTAAGATACAGTTGGTCCTGTATTTTAGCATCGGAAGTGAATTCTGAAAGTTCATTAGTGAAATGTGACTGCTTCAGTACGTAGAATGTGGTGTGTGTCAGTGATTCTGTTTTGGTCTCCTATTCTATTTTTTATGTCAGTGACATGCCTGTCTCTATGTGGGGAGTCAATTTATTGTGCAACTGTCAGTATCACGATACTATATTCCTCAGGAAATTTGAATTAGAAGGGAAAATTAAGTGCAGATTTAAAAATTTTGACGACGACATAAATTTTCCGTGGATCACACAGTCAGTGGCGATTGGTTCTTACTCTAGGTTACGGATAATATCTGAAGCACCGGGACTATCGTTTGCATATAATACAAGTGATGATGAATTATACATTACTCAAAATAGACAGTATGTAAACTATTTTTTATAAAACAGACAGACAGTATTCAAACAATTTTTCTTAAAAGAAACAATAATCAAAATATTTTGAAATAAGACAGTAGTTCAGTATGGGATGAGCACGTTGGTTCGTTAAGTGCTTCTATGTAACAATATGAAATCTGATTGTTCGTTAGCATTTTTGTCTACACACAGCCATTGAACAACATCTGAAGTAAATTTATTAACATTTTTGGGTTTATGGAGTGGCAATTTCAGAAATAGTAGCCAGGAAATCTTGTTAGATGTGTCTGTAAACTGCTTTCTAAAACAGGACAGAGCTGCCTCGAAATATTTGATGTTGGCGTTTTACGCTCATGTATTAGGTTCACCGTCTGAGCTGCTAAAACTTAAAATGACTTGATGGTCTCAACTTGCTTATTATTGTAGTAACAGCCATCCTTCAACTTGTACTAGCTGCAGGACAATGTCCCCGCTCATCCGTGTTATAACCTTTTCTTACCAACGTGACACAACTAAAAATAGTGCAGAAAGTCAGACATAAAAGTTTTGGCCATATCAATTAGGAGAATAATGCACTGATCTTTGTAACATTCCCTAAAAATACAAACGACATTGTTCCCGTTATGTTGACAAAGTAACCAGAACCGACAAAAATATACATTTGTTGAATTCCAGCCTGGTGAATTCTAGAGAGAAGCATTTTGGCAAAGAAGGGTTACGAAGCAAACCAAAGCAGCAAGAGTTGTCAAACAGCACTTGAGATTAAAATTGAATGGAAACAAACACGCACACTAACATATGTGTATGGCTTACCATTTAACTTATACTTTACTGGTTTATGAAATTATTCTAAGAACTACATACAATAAAAGTAAAGAAAGGAAGTCAGGACAGGAAAACAAAGGTTCAAAAAGGAAACAAATGACGGTAGAGAAGAGATCAAGAGAAGTCTCAGACAACGCAACATGCAATGTTTCCTTGCACATATGGCACCTTACCAACCATGCTGTTAAAACCCAAGGACCCAGTACCAATAACTGAAAATGTAAGTACTGCCTTGCCATCTATATTGGAGAATCCAAAAGATCTTTAGGACAGAGAGAAAAAGAACATAGAAGAGCAGTAGAAAGGAGTGACGCACAGCCATGAGATAGGTGAGCACTGCTGGAAAAATGATCACGCATTCAATTGGCAAAGCAAGAAAAATGTATGAGGAGGCTGACACTACAACCAAGGAAATAAGGAAAATCATCCACTCTCTTCAACATAACAATTATATAGACAACATATTGTACTCTCTTACAGCAATATGGCTGCCAGCACTGCAAAGGCCCATTTCTAGTAGCCAAACCATAACAAATGCCTGACGATGGGAGAAGGATCTCTCAAAACGTAACTTAGAACAATCTTACAACCCATGACTTAACCTTAAACATCCAGGAAAAAGAACGCCCAGAAAGGATATAAGAGCAGGGAAGCAAAGGTACAGAAACAATATAACAAAAAGAAAACGAGGGTACAATAATGAAAAGCACGTGATAGGAGGAAAAAAGAACAGAAAGATACAAAAGCAGGGAAACGATAAAAACCACAGCAGAGAAAGCAGAATACAGAAGAAATATGACAGCAGGGAAAGGAGAATACAGAGAAGAAATGACAGCAGGGAGAAAGGAGGATACAGGCCAAAATGACAGCCGGGACAGAAACACAGAAAACAAAAAATAGCAGGGACAAAGGAGGATACAGAAAAGAAATAAGAGCAGGGGCAAAGGAGGATACAGATAAAAATGACAGCAGGGACGGAGGCATACAGAAAACAAAT
>JANTCA010066420.1:3011-16018 GCA_024741275.1 Chironex yamaguchii | reverse complement strand
TAAGAGAAGAGCCAAATGAAAACAACGTCGAAAGTGAAGATGAGTATAGACAAAGTTTGGTCCAGAATGGCATTGTAGAGGATCTAGGTAGCGTCATTGACTTAAATGCTTCTCCAGTTAAGAGTGATGTTAATGACCTTGGTACCATGGTAAGATCACACAGAAATCGCATCCCTCGCAAAGAAAAATTATTTATCATTAGAGATGGCCAGTTGGAAGATGTAAGTAAGTCACACTTTAGTGACATCAGAAATATTGGCCAAGTTCATCCAAGACATCATTCTTTGGTGATTCCAACGGAAGAAATCGGTTCTGACGCTGCCGTTCTGAAGCAACGGAGTAACATCGGGCATACATCAGCTGGCAATAGAGGTGTCTTTACCACAAGACCTCGCCAAGTAGTGGCAGTCACTCCATTACATGATGACTCTGAACTACACGAAGAGGAACCCTATGTCCTTGTTAAGAAGCAGAAAGGTACTATAATGAGTGCAGTGAATGAAGAAGGACAACCTTACGTCATAATGCGAGGAAATACATTAAACACAAAGGGAATTGCAGTAAGCACTCATCACGATGACATCAGACCAGATCAAGAACCATACATCTTTACCAAGCTCAAACATAAACATCATCGCTATCCGACAAATACAATTGTTCATGAGGAATTAACAGACGAACAAGATGATGAGGCACAATTTCCTATCAATAGAGAGACTTCTGCACACAAGGAGACTTACGAAAATGCTAGAAAGAAAACGTCCATTGTACTTATGAAGCCACCGTTTTTACGGAATCCAGAGGCAAAGGCAACAGAGTTAAGTGAAGACATGTTTGATGATCTGGGGGAAGAATATGGCGGTCTTGACATGAGACGGCCCAGTTCAAGAGCCAATGTGGGTTCAATTGGCGATGAAATAGAACTTCTTCGGAAGGTCGAGGAAAAGGCAGAAAACAATACAAGACAATTGGCCGCTTTTACAGAGGCTTATGAGAAGAAAATGATGAGTGAAACGAAGATTGAGCTAGGGATGAAGCTCGCTAATAGCATAAGGAATGTAACTGATGCACTGAAAAGTGAAATGGAGAGCACTTTGAAAAACATAACAGAATCTCCATCGTACAAGGCCTCTGTTCTTCCTCGGCCTACAAAGAATTCTTTGCCTGATCCAACAGAAACCACTACAGCAATTACTACAGCAACAACAACAGCACGAACTACAGCAGCAACAACAACATCACCAACAATCAAAACAACAACAAATCGTCAGACAACTACATCGTTTTCAACAACAACAAAACCTACGGAAAGTTCAACGACAGCAGGAGTCAGAAAAAATATTAAAGGACAAAATACCACAAGAACAAGCAACAAAGACACAGGTGTAATATTAAACATTAATGTTGAAACATATCCTAACTTTTTATCAAAGGTGCACACAGCAGAAGTCAAAATCCCTGATTCAAAACACCATCCAACATCACGACCTTTGACTACATTTCAGTCAACTGCAGTAACACTTGGACATCAGAATCCCTCAAATAGATCCACACAACTACATAGAGACACCTCTACGACTCCTACTTTGAAAATCAAGAAGCCAAAGAAACATCAGTCGGCATTAAGACCGACGAAAAAGCGATCCTCTCATAAAGGTACACGAAGAAGCCCTGCTACTAAACTACGATTGAGGCCAACTTCTCAGCCATTACCGACAGAGAGACAAAAGACAAAGAAATATAAAACTACAAGAAGACATAAAACTACAAGAAGACATAAAACTACAAGGAAACATAAAACTACAAGGAAACATAAAACTACAAGAAAACATAAAACAACTAAGGGAGACTTTATGTCTGGGTATGCCCAAAGTAGGCTTCCAAAGGCAATATCTCCATCTCCCAGACATCACCATACGATTCCATTTCAAGTAGAGCTTAATAAAGCACATGCTGGATCAAAGAGGCACTCAGCCACAAGACATACACCATCAACAAAGCAACACCCGACGAGGAAGCATCGAACTACAAGGCACCATTCAACCACTAAGCGCCACTCAACACAGATACCATATTCCACTAAACATCATAATCCTACTAAAAGAAACCATTTCACAAGAAAGATAACACAACAAACAAGAAAACGGCCAACAACAAAAGTGAGAAAAAGGGCAACGAAGCATATGAGGAGAAAGTCTACAGCTGCATACCATAAACATTCCACTCATCGCCAGGAGGCCAAAATGAAAGGAGGAGGAGAATGGACACTTGATGGATTCTCGTTTTATACACCAACAGCAAAAGTGCATTCAACACTGAAAAACGAACTGAGAAAAAAGCAGACAGAAAAGGAGATGATGCTACGACGGGAAAGATTTATCGATCTGCTGATAAAAGGGGGTAAGTTTTCAATAACTGTAATTATAATAATATTCATCACCTCACAGTAAACTGAATCATCTCTGTTTGAGTTTTATTCAATTCTTTCGTTACAAAGCCCTTCACTTAAGACGTCTGTTTCATTTTGTTAAGTACTATGTTCTACTTCTAAAACGTTAATTTCTTCGTAAGTCAACTATCCTACATTCTTAAGACCTGTATAGTACAAGCTTGAATTATTGCATTGATTCATAATTTTTACGTTAATTAAATAAGTTAAATAAGTTGATTAATTGAATTACAGCAAATTATATGCAGATATATGTAGAAGAACTATCTTGTAGTTCACAAATTTATTGTGGGGAAATATGCTTTCATGGTTTACAAGTCCAAGATTCCTTTGTCAAAACATTTCAAATGCAGGCTTATAAAACGATGCCTTGCTACTACATTTTGACTGTAAAGTGACTGAATAATTTTCCTAGCAACGTAAGTTTGATCATCATTAGTTTGATATTCTACATGAAGTAAGTGATATAGTTAACAGCTTTAATTATGTGTAGAAGTTTTATTTATAAGCAATAAGCATATATTTATTCCCTTTCCTTGTTGTTTCCCTTACTTGTTAAAGTTTAACTCTATATCTACGGATTTCTAGGCTACATTGAAAACATACCAACACCCTTACCTCTGCTAAGCTTTAGAAAAGACACTATCCCGACAAGGAAACTCAAAGGGTATTCCTCTACGACAGATAACTCAACTAAAAAGGTCAGACCATCCGCAAATGCATCACTAGAAGATAAGGCGACAACAAAAAATGAAGCCGCCAAGACGTCACTTCTTATCAAGGAAAACACACGGGATCTTACAATTGCCAATCTGACATCTATTGTGGAAAAGCTACAAGCGAAACTTGCAAACTTATCAACTAAACGGGCAACAGAGCACCCAACACAAAGACCACATCCAACGAATGGAGCAGCAAAGCTAGCTTTAAAGCTAGCTCAGTTTGAGAAAAAGTTTGTAAAACATCCTGGTGTACCATTAAAGGACACAACCGTCGGCATGACAAAAAATTATCCTTTAGAGCAGCACATCCCAACTATGTCTTCTCTCCAGAATAGACTTAGAGGTATTGAAAACCTTTACAAGAGCACCAGGGGAAGAATATCAAACATCCCAAGACTAAGAGAATCAGCAACTGCGATAAAGAAAGCTCCCAAGCTTCTAATAGTTGAAAATAAGGAGAAGACAAATCTTACTAATAACAGTAATCTATTAGGCAATAAGTTACCAGATCTTTCCAACATAACGCAGAGAACAGCAGACATAGTTCCAATTTTACTGGAAGACCGTCCAGGTAACCTTTCTGGAAACAAAACCCAAAATTCGATGTCTAATTCTCCCGTACTCCACGAGAAAAGGACAAAGATTCATAGAGACAAAAGCGAAAGTTTTTCTGCTTTTGATAACAGGAGGCTAGAAGAAACGTTTTCACCTGAACACATTCGTGGTGAAACTCCAGGAGTCTTAACAACGGTACCAATACCGTTGGATGCAGCTTTTAACCAATCAACAGCCAGTGATAATGACGATACATTTAACTCTTACTCTGCCGAGAATTTTACGTTTGTAAGAAAGTCTTTCGTTGCTGAAAAACCACAGCAGCTACACAAAGCAAAGGTATTGGCTCCCGATAGGCCATTGCAAGAAAACTTTGTATCAAGAGAACACATAAAAGGAGAAGAAATTGTAAATCCCATGACAATGGCTCATAGTAAAAATTACAATCACCCTCAAGACCCTTTTACAATTCCAAGTAAGTCCCAGAAAAAAGGCGAAGGAATCTTTAGTGACCACGGAAAGTACGTCAACACTACTTTCTTACCCACTGAAAGGTTTTCAGTTGAAAACACCGGTAATAACAATACGGAGACCAGACTGATGCCTTTCACTTTACCACTTCACAGTCCTTTAGGTAACAGCAGTTTTTCAGGTGACGAACTGTTAACAGGAAATGTAACTGGAAATTGGACTGACATGATGGATTTCATTTTGCCAGCTGTACTTAATAGCTCAGGTCCCAATGGAAAAGACATTCTTGAAAGTTTTGACTTTAAAACAGCCCCAACTGCCGCCAGTGCTAAAAGAAGCAACATAGAGACTGGCGACAGCCAAACGTTTACTATTCCCAACAAGACAGCACCATCTTTGTCACCTATGACGGACGGTTTTGTTTTACCAACAACCCTTTTAAAAATTCTCAAGGGGAAAAATACACACAGTATGGATATGCTAAGAAACCTATTAGAAACAGCAGTCAAAGCAAACAAAACAGTAACAATAGGGATTGAAGATATGAATAAGTTACATTCTGGACATCATAAAGGTACGCTTCAGAAAAAATCAAAAGTTCCAACACCTCATCGACAGGACAGGAAGTCAACAAAATCAGCGTTAAAGTCAGTCAACATTCCGAGACGGAGGCTTCTCCGACCAAAGTCGGCTATACCAAGCAAAAGGATCTTCAAACCTCCCACTATGGTTCACCATTTACCTACAATCAGAGATACAATACCAGACCATCCAGGTAAGTTTCTTTCAATTTATTCACTACCGTCATGGTGGAGGTTACGTTTAGGGTTATGTTCGTTTGTCTGTTTGAAATATGACTTTAAAAGGTATTTACGAATTTGAATAAAATATTCAAAGAAAATATTCACAAAAACAATAGTTATTTCTTGGCGACCAACCTTATCACAATTTGAATCCAGGAATCTATTGAAGATTTCTAATCATTGCAAAATAGAGCGTTTTTTGACACCTTTTGACATTTATATCTACAGTAGAGTCTTATTGGGGCACAGCGTTGATAACTGAGTAAGCTGCTGAACTTTGAGTGAGGTTTCGCAAGTGGGTAACTGTATAGTGTGGTAAATGCTTGTGCTTTTTGAATGTTTCTGGTTGCTATTTTACTGCTGTGTGCTTCTGCGATTATTCACGAAAGGAATTTAACTTGTTAATTGATAATATTTGCCATGAACTTTTCTTTGTTCAGCATCAAGTGTATGGTTATTAATTCAATGACACATAAACAGGAAATTCAATTTCTGGTTATACAATATATAATAACAGCAGTGATGCACGTAAACTATGTGGTATTTAATGGTAATGTATACGTTGCGCCTTTCTTTTAAGTCCAGCGAGATCGAAAATGTCAACTAAAATACCAGATAATTATACTTAACCGGAGATACCAAACACAAATGGAGAATTTTTCGTACAGCATTTTTAAAATGTCTTCACTTTGTCCTAATTACTTGTCTAAAATAAACGCCGTGAGAAAACAGATGCTCGTGAATGCGAAAAAAGAAAAACTTTCCCAGCTGCCTGGTTTGGAAAACGTGGATTCGATCAGTGCAATGTTACCTAAAACTACGCTCCGTCTCAGTGGGATTACAGTCCGATTTTTTGCTGAAATATGCCTCTAATTTCAAAGAAGGATGGCAACGAGGACTAGGATATCAACAATGCGAATGCGATCCTGATGCATCAAGAATACGTGCGAAAGTGCTGCCTGGTAGCATAGCATTGTAAGAGATTTTTTACAGATCTCTTACTCTGCTGTGCAACCGGGTCTGCCTTTCATGAAGAAGAGTGAAAGCATGACGGAAATGACTTCAGAGGATGCCGTGGAAGTTCTTCGATCAAACAATGGAGTCGACATTAGCAAAAGATTACGGGCCAATATGTACAAACCGAATGTGACGATTTTGACGTGGCTTAGGCATGGTTGATTCATTTGCAAAAGAAGACAACTGACAAATCTATTCAAAATAAAAGGATCGACATTAACGTTTCTTGTTAGTACAAACATATCAATTACCAAATAAAGGTTATAGATGTAGCCCAAGTAAATATTTGGGTTATGTATTATCAGCAGGTAGGATGTGTCGGTTATTCTGAGGAAGAACAAGAAACACGTAACTGATATAGGATTTTTAACAATACGTTGTCCTGACATGATAATTAAAAATGAAAACCTAAGGCAGTAAGCAACCAGTCTTCTGCTCTAAGGGGAGCGTGCTTGGTAGTGAATACTAGCCCCAAGTACAAGAAAAAGAAGAAATCAGCTTAAGCCAAATTATTTTTTAAATGTAAAATGTTTTCTCTTAGTGTTTTCGAGAAGCTTTATAACTATTCAACTGTCTCATCATGGAAAGATTCCTTAGTCAACAACCACGCTTTCGAGCCAAAACTTATCAGAGGCATCGTTTCACTTTAACGAAGTAAATAAAAGCCAACGGGACAAGTTTCAAACATTAATTTACGTTGATTCACGCGTTCATTACTTAGGAGAACAAGGTCGTACTAAACAATACAAACAATCGCAGAGGCAGGTGGACAATTGAAAGCTATTCAGTTCAAAGTAGCGACTGGGATAACGCAAGATACCAATTTGTTCCATCCACTACGATAGCAGACCGAATGAGCGTCCACAAGCTGTCCTCGAGTCTTGGAAGAGTCCACCAAAATTTTCAACTGACAATTGTCTTTCGACCTCTTGCTAAACCTTTGAATACACGATAGTATAGAAAACTTGTTACTTGATACTACTGGCTGCAAGGCTTCGATTTTGGAGGCCTATCCCAGTACTAGCAGCACTATGTCTGCAATATTGCTATGCTCATATTTCTACTCACCTGCATCATTGGATTCATGGTGAAACAAAGTCGTAAGTATTCCTTACTGTAGCGATAGGTTGGACATGTCAGTATAACATTTATTCTCTGTATGTGTATACAATAACAAGTTCAGAGTAGTACTACATGTTTACAACATTGATTCAGTTAGAAGTTTCATTGGCAAGACGAGATGAAATGAATTTAAGAAGCTATAAGCTTGATGGTAGTATCAGATCATTAGGCCTTTGATAACAAATTCATTACTGTTATGGTACGAGAAAGATTTTCATGTGTAAGTGCTAGCAAATGCCAGACAATTTTAGTGTTGAGTTATCATCAGGTGATTTGACGCTATCATTCCAATCCATTTGTCGAGACCACCAAACATAACAGTAGTATAAAAATTTTGTACGCTGAGAAAAAGTCAAGTTTCAGCGAGATGATTGTTTTCAGCATGCCAAAGTACTTATGTTATTCAAAAAGAAACCTTTAAAATGTTTCTTCACTGTCCCCAACGACGGTTTCATCTTCAGATAAACATAATGTCAAGATCAAATTTTTGTTTTTTCTGCCCTTTTGTAGGAAGTGACGGTATAGTAGCACATTATGGATTTGAGACAACAAATCTAAATACAATATATGATGAATCTGGATTAGACAATAATGCTTTTCTAGCAAATGGAGCCCACGTAAACAAAAATGACGCCAAATGTGGAGCGGCAGTAGAATTGGCAGGAGGAGAAATTGTGATCAAGGGTGAAACATTCAAAAGTAAACCTGAACATGGCATCACTGTGGCAATGTGGGTAAAGCTAAAGAAAGAGGTTGATAATGTCATTTTCTTTTCTGTTAAACCTTCCTTGGATGGCGAGGGAGCAACTTATGTCTTTGAAGTAAAAGAAGGGAAAATTCACTGGAGTCACACCGGGTCCAATCTTGACACTATTTTTGATGCAATCACCGTTCAGCAATCCACCGTGCCACAAGGTATGTGGACTCACCTTGTCGCAACATATAATACGAGAACAAGACACGCAAAATTATATGTAGACTCCCAAATCATCATGACGGAATCAGGATCAGGGAAGCTCTCCACTGACTGGCGCGGGAAAATAGCCATCGGAGCAGATGGATCCTTGCCTGGATCTGTGGACGAGTTTTATCTATACAATAAAGCCATTTCTTTGTCAGATGTCAAAGATCTTAGTGAACTTTGCAATCTAAATTCTGGTAAGTTTGCATAAAATTATAAGAGTTGTCTGTGTTTGGTTATTTAAAACCAATTAACATCTAAAATACTTCTTCTGATAAGCTAGCTAGTTGAAAAACGTAAACTTAATGAAAGCGAATGTAAAGAGGCATCCTTTAAACCTACTTAAACCGCAGTTTAGTTTTTGCAGTCTTTATTTACCCAATCTATATGTAGCTTATGGCTTGTTATTTAAATCTTGAGTTTACGCATACAATGATTACGTTTAAGGATAAGAGGGAGTTTTGCTGGAGCTTTGTGTATCATCCGTATATTTTGGTGCCATAGTTTCCTTCATGGTTACTACAAACGTGAACTAAATTTTAACACAGCAGCTGAAGATGGAAGTTTTGATTATACACAGTGATGCTGTTTTCTGTCAATGGTTCGCCTCTCTTCTCACCCAACTTCCTTAGACAATGTTAAAAAGGTTAAATTCCTTCCCACGCTACTTTTGGCGTATAGGACGGGCGCACATCTCCGTTTCCTTAGCCTTTGGGACACACAGCTTTGCAAGCAAAGTGAATGCTACAGTTAGGAGACTGGCCCACTGGTAGCGCCGTGAGATTAACTCCTATAATCTATCCCGTTAGTGCTGAGTGCTAAGCTGGGAGGCATTATGTATCACTTTTACAGTCTTTGATAGGACCCGTTCGTGGTTTCGAACCCACATACTACCACTAAGCCACTGCTGCGGTGAGAAGAAGACCCAGGTATAAATAGTCCTTTTGCCTAATTAACGTATCTGCTCGATACATCTTTTTAAGAATATCCTATCCCTATGGAAAATGGAGCGTATACAGGCCTCATTCCAGAGGAGCAAATTCAGGAAATGAAAGATCGCCTGTCTGGTAAAAGTAGCGCAAATCGATATTCAGACTTGAATTATCAACACGGTGACGGAGCTGACGATGAGAATGATAATAAATCCCCTAAGTGCCGAAAAGATGCAGTCATTTATGGTTCAGAACTCCGAGGAAGAAAGAACAGTGGTCTTTTTTATGAAGTCGGTAAAGTCAGTGATATTAATGAATGTATTATGCACTGCTGTGAGACTGCACGATGTGATTTGGCTTACATGGAGAAACGAAGGTGCTTTGTTGTGATATGCCACTTTCCTTCTTTGTGTCAACCAATCAAGACAACAGATAAAAGCTTAACAATTGGTTACATTGAAAGAAATGGTAAATCTGTCTATGAACCAGGTACGGAAACTTTGTATTTTCTGTATGGTTGTTTTTGTCCACTTAAAGTGGCAGTTGATGGATAACAGACACTCTATTTGGAGACACTATGGGAACTGACAATTACCTTTGAAAACAACTCATTTTTTGTCAACGTTGTCTGATACTTAGAAGTGCATACAATGCATCTAGGGCAGTAACCATTGCGTTCAAGCCGATGTCGATCAGTAATTTTTATTAATCTTGGAAAAACGTCTCGAATAATCCAAATGCGACTGCATGATACTACCTAAGAATAAATAGCTTATCTTCCATCATGGTGAGTACTCATAAACATACACCACACATATGAATTATCATCGCCCACTAATAAGTTAATAAACGTAAACATTACTCTCTGATCTGACATTGATTAAGATAGAAATGACAGTCAACTTAAACTTACGAACAAAAAGGTCTGGAACTAAAATTAGATCATTTTGGCAAATCAAAATTTAACAAAAGTCTCCTGAAGCGGAGGGTAAATTGAACAGTTCGCTAATTTGTATTTCGTTATTTCCTTTTAAGTTCATTTTTCTCACCTTTGCTCTATTTAACAGGTATGATCGCGTTTCTTCTACTATAATACTTTTAGCGACGAGTCCCTGATTCTCAGAAAGGTCCTCGTACTTTTCGCTAAAATTTGACTTATTTATTCTTTCATGTCATCTTTCGAGTTGACGTTTAAGTGTCAAATAATGTTTGTAACACACACGTTCATGAATTCGCTTTTAGATTTAGTTCCTACTGAAGTTTCAATCCAACCCACAACAAAACGAACAACAAAAGCAACCACTGCTAAACGTAAAACATGCTTGCAAAGTATGGTATACTACGGGGTTGCCCTACGCGGTGGATGGACTGCGGGGAAATTCACAGATATGGGTCCCGTCAAAAATCTTCAAGAATGTGTGGAACATTGCTGTAATGATACCACGTGTGACTTAGCTATGGTCTTAAGCAAAACTTGTTACAATGTTCATTGTTACAACTTAGCCGACTGCCAGACAACTCCTGCTGGACACGCGCAGATTGCTTATGTTAGTCGCGAAGACGGTAATAAAGTTGGTACGTTGTTTTTCTCCTTTGGCCATTTGTTCTGCTGTAATCTTTAAAAGATAGTGATATGACGTCATAGTCATCGTACAGTACATTATCCAAATGACATCATGAACACCACAACAGCAACCTAGAAATATTTTGAGAGGATAAAAATAAGTCTGCTTAAAAGAGTCTCTATCAACATGAGGTTTTTGTTTTTAATTTCATGTCATGCTTAATCTTTAATTTTTATGATTTAATTTCCGTCACACATTTGAAATGGCGCAGTTACACAGACTGAACAATTTTCTTTTCGCAATAACTGACTGTTTCGTTGTTTAAAACAAAAGTTGAAGTAAAAATATACCAGTGCACTGCCAGAAATATTACGTGTCTGCTTATTGGCATTGCTGATATCGACTGAAGTACAGTAACTACCACCTTTGTGATAATGTTGCCGACGTAACGGAATTTAATGAAAACGAATACAGCTAAGAATTATATTTTTTGGAATAAAAAATGTGTTTTAATATGCCAATGCTGTATGAGTACGGTTTATGTGTAAAAAGAATGCCTTTTAAAGGGGAAGAATACTCAAAATAGTAAATACTATTAGTTCGGTAACCTTACTGAAAAAACTCGATTTTGCAATGTTATTCTTATTACCATAGCAATTATTGTAAGACATTGCTTGTCTTTTTTTAGCCACAACAAAGCAACCTTTGGTCACCATTATGAATATTCCAACAACCTTTCATGTCACCAAATATATAAAGCAAGTTCCGATAACATTCTCGCCCACTATAAGCACAACTGTACCTGAAATGGCATGTCATCTATCTTTTGACAAAATCAACGAAAATAGAATCCTCGACGATTCGCGATATGGCAATGATGCTTCGTTGAGCTCTGGTGAGTATGATTTTCAAGGATCTTTTTACCAAAATTTCTCCTTTTGTTTTCTCATGGCCTTTCCTTGGTCTACAATTTTTTGAAAAACATTTGATAATCCATTTTAGGATACATTTCATATTGCAATGTGACTTATTTCACAATTTAATCAACACACATACACAAAAGCATTGTTGTTCGAAAAAACCCAACACTACCAAGATTTGCCTTAAAGGCTACGTTTTCAAAGCAAACCATAAAAATAATTTGATATGCGAAAAATTTGGTTAACTGTCTGTTAGTATGCAAACAAAGGGGTTTTTAAAACTAAATTTACTTCCGTGTGTTTGTATTTTTGTATACACGCATCTATGTCCAATCCACGCATGACCGAAGAATGCACGTTACATGTTCTAATAAATATAACAGACTGGTGCTTGTTAATCATTACCTCCATGAACAAGATGATAAGTGGGGCTTACAGATAACTACTTACGTGCCCGGTAATAGAGGGTTTAACTTTTTCTCTCCCTCTATTTTCTCACGATATCCTACACTAGCTAGTAAGAGATATTCTTTATTCATTGACCACTTCAACACACAAATTCCCTAACTTTTGTGTAAATATGCTAGACATTAATAATACCTCTAATGCTTTTCTTTTCTTGACTCTTGCTTTAACAATCTATGTCTCATGATAACTTCCGTGTTTTAGGCGCAAATATCTCGCCCGGGGGAGGTATTCGAGGCAATGGCGTCGTCCTCTTTGGTGGTGACGTTCTATTGGACGGTGAAGATTTTCGTCCAAAACCTCGTAAAGCTATCACAATAGCAATGTGGGTAAAACTAGCTGAGAAAACTGGAGCTCACTCCTTGTTCGACACTATAGGTAGTCACTCAAGTCACAATCAAGGGCAATATCATTTTGAAATTATTGATGGTAAAGTGCACTGGTTCCACAGGGACGAAGTAGCACGGGTCATTTTCTCAGTTACAACAACACCGGCAATTTCAACCAATGAATGGAACCATATTGCAGCTACCTATGATTCGGAGCAAGGTGAAGCAAAAGTTTACGTAAACGGAGATTTGATTGGTGCAGGGGATGGGCGTGGTTTATTATCATTAGATTGGGGTGCAAAGGCAGGGTTTGGAACGCATCCAGATGGTCGAGCTCTATTAGGCTATATCGATGACATCTACATTTACACCAAAGCTTTAGGCAAACCTGAAATCAAAAATTATGTGATACATTTCAAGGAAAAAAATAAACTTGGAACCTTCTCCAGCCTAGGGGACAGCATCGATGCCATTGAGAAGCCTCATTTCGTCCAACAAACTACGACAACAAGGACAACAACTGCTACCACACCGACTACCAAGTCTACTACCACAGTACAGATGACAACAACTGTACCACCAACCACTACAAGCATGCCAACCACAACTGTACCAACTACTACAACCCAACCTCCTACTACCACAGCCCTGAGTACTACCACAGCTACTACTCCCACAACACCAACCACAGCTACT
>JANTCA010066409.1:0-16019 GCA_024741275.1 Chironex yamaguchii | reverse complement strand
TAGTGTCAGTTTTTTTCCACCAGAACATCAAGAAAAGGTAATAAACAGTCTTGTTCTTTTTCAACCGTAAATTTGAGGGCTGGATGTAACTGGTTAAGTTTTTGCAAAAACCTGTCACATTCCAGCTCTGTTTTAAAGATGGCAAAGTGTCATCATTGATTTCCAAAGTACTTGAACAATCTTTTTGTGGTACAAAAATTGACACTTGCCTTGAAAATTTGTGACATTGTGCTAAAAACATAATTAAAAGCTTTTTTCGTCTGACACTCTTCAGAGTATGAATGGTCAGAAAGGAAAGTATATGTTTATGGCAACTGATTTATATGAAACATGTATCAAAATTAGCCAATCCTAGGTAAGGAAGGAAACAAAGAAAGAGAAAATGAAGAAACAAAGCATTATTTGGAGAGTCCAAGTGAAAAATGAACTCTTTCTGCCTACAGAGGACTGGTTTTCTTGTTTTAAGTTGGACAGACTCCAATACACTTAGACAAAACAACCATCTAGCTCTGTAAAAATTCTTTTATCCAAGTGTATTGGAGTAAATAGCTAAAACAGAAGTCCCTACTCTTCAGTGGATACAGAAATTTTCTCCTTGTACAGCTCAACAATTTCTGCTGATGAAATATGCTTCTGCTCTCTATAAAACTCATAAATTTCTCTGTTTAAAATTATTGGTTTTCTTTACTCTGGATCATCCACCATCTAAATTTCTTTGTTTAGTGTAAAACATGGTGAAACATTCATGTACGTTCTTCAGTGATCTTGGTGGCATGAAGTCTCAAGTCTTGTCAGGGATATAATATAAAATTTATAAATACAACTGGATGTCAAGTATTTCAGCTTTCTGATGTGATTATACAGAAACAAAGTGGACACACAAATCGATACATGAGAATTTCTTTTTGCAGAATGAGCATGCTTAAGTACAGGTACAATATTGTGTATATTGTCCATTGAAAGCTTGAAAATTGTAGAATCCACCAATGAGAGTCATTTTTGTACAAAAGTCATTGTCTTTGCTACAAAAGAAAAAAAAGATCCTGAGGATCAGCCTTTGGTTTGCCCAGAATCATGGCCATGGCTTTTTCACTAACAAGAAAATATGTTCGCCCCGTTATTTTGGGTTGAGAAATTTTTCTGCAGAAAGTAAACCGCACATGTCTGTAACATTTTTAAGGCTCATTTGAACAGCTAAAACAATGTGACTTTCAATATATTTAAATCTATCTTATGTGCAGAAATTTTCAAAATTACTAACGCAAGAGAAAGTTGCAGCTGATTGCCTATTGCTAGATAAGACATATCAAGTGAGGTGATATAACAATTGATGATTATCATGATAAGCACATCCCCCTTGCAACACAAGGAGAATCAGCCTCAACAAATATGTTATGTGCTACATATGTGAACAGACAGTATGGAACAATAGAACTGTGACCAAGTAGTCCTGACCACATAGTTTGGACAATGTAGTTTCCATTCTAACACTACATATATGACACCCTTCTTGTATATAGTCAGTAAATGTATGTTGTGTTTGAGCTCAATTAAGTTCAGTGACGTCTTTGTATTTAGTGTTGCCTCACAAGTTCCTTATCCATTTGCTTTGCATAGTTGAGCCTTTCTGTGCAGCATCCAGAGCACAGCAAAATATTTACTTGATCTTGATATTTACTTTACTTTACTTTAAGTTTGTCCCCACTCTATCCTACAAATGCTAAAACAGACATATGAGTACTGTCATCATGGTCCAGTAAATTTAGATTAACTGCATCATGATTTGAAAGTGTAAACAAAGTCAGATTGCTGAGTTGAGACTAGAACTTTCTAAATTTAAGGCGATTGATTATGCTGAGTAGTTATAACCAAGTCCTGAGTAACTGGCCTTGTACTGAATCATCATGACTGTAAAGGTTAGTTATATTTAATACTGTTAAGAACATTCTAGAATTGTAATCTATGTATTTATAAGTAGCTGATTGATATGTTACAAATTATGAAAGTGATCAGAAGAAGGATGAGATTTTTAAGGCCGTGTTATCAATGTTGTTAAGAGAAGTTGAATTAGTAGCTATACAAAGGGAGACAGGATCCTGAACAGGATTCCACATCGATAGGATCAAAGAGGATCCTGTACAAGATTCTACATCAATAGGATCATAGAGGATCCTATAGAAAGGGAGACAGGATCCTGTACAGGATTCCACATCGATAGGACCAAACAGGATCCTGTACAAAGGGAGACAGGATCCTGTACAGGATTCCACATCAATAGGATAAAAGAAGATCCTATATAAAGGGAGACAGGATCCTGTACAAGATCCTACATTGATAGGATCAAACAGAATGCTGATACGAATCTGAGAAGATCCTGTCTAGGATCTTATTCCTGTAAGATAGGAGCTAAATGTTAACCAAAAATGACATATAATACTTAGAATATAAAGAATGCTAAAAACGTTTAAGATCAAGCAAATTTCCCAATGAAAAATTAGAGACACAAAAATTCTAAAAATATGCATTTATATTTTTATAAGTGTTACAAATTTTATAGTTGAATGATTTAAATCACATTTAGAGAACTGAGACTGAGAGCGCTCAAACCTCTGCCAAGCCAGTGGGGTCATTTCCAAGTTTCCAAATATTGAAATCAGCTATACCAATACCTGTCTTGATAACTGGACCCCACAGATTTCTTCACTACTTGAGGTATTATTCACTTACCATTGCCTAAAATAGGTGGTAATAAATGGTCCCTTGGTAACTAGGAATCTGCCACAAGAATTTCTTCAGTAGTTGTAGTTTTATGAAGATACCACTGCCAAATATTTCAGAAGGGTCCGGAATCCAGGATTGGATAATGGTCAGCAACAATCAGAAGTTTTAATTATACAGCATAAGATTTCTAAAAACAGTTATTACTCTTTATTATCATAGTATCCATTCTTTATTTTTTAAACACGATAAACATGTTTTTTGCCATAAAAAATCAAGTTCCAAGGTATCTTTTGGCAAGTGACTAGTATATACTGACTGGGTTACATCCTTGAATGATCAATGCTTTTCAATGTCCTTGATCATTACAAGTTTTGTCAATTTTTTTGTAAATGTAGGCCTGTACTGTATTTTTAAAAAGATCCGAAAAGAGTTTTTGAAAAGAAAAGAGAATTTGTATAATTTGAGTAAAAGAAATCCTAAATAGGTTTGCTATATTTTTAACTTTCCTCTGAGTGTCATTTTGCCATGTGAGTCATCTGTCCTGTGTGAGTTTTGTTTCATTACTCATGTAGTAGGGATGCCATTTGTTTATAGTTTGGTTGCTGGAAAGGATTTTTTGATTGAAAAAACATTATGAAGATGACAATAAGCTATTAATTTTTTGAATCAAGATGTGTTCTACAAAAGTATACTTTTTTATTTAACTTTGTTCTTTACTAAACATGTTATGTTCCTGTGCTATGCTAAAGCACAAAAATGGAAATGGACTGTTGAAGAAATGTCTTTCATACTACATTTTAATGATAAGTGTGACCTAAAAGTTTTGGACAACAACTCCCATAAATGCTGTATGTAACCTTAATGTATTTTTAAAATATTTGCTTGTTCAGATGACAAATCTGGAGGAAATATCATTACGTGAACTAAACATTTTGTGTAGTGTCCTTTCTTGATAGGTATCAAGATAGGTATCAATGGCTATATGGTTAATAAAAATGAACATTTATAGCTATATTAATTGTCTCTTTGATATAAAAAGAAGAAAGTTGTTTGCTTTATTTTTTGTTATATGATCACCAACTATGACAATGAAAGTGTAAATAAATTATTCCTCATTCTCAATCTCAGGATAGGGATGCCAAGATCAACTTTCTGCAAAAGGCTATAGATTGCATTGGTAAGTATCCTGATTAGCAAGTGACCAAAATCTGTTATTTATGAATGGTGAGTCTTATTAGAACAGCCACCATTTTGTTCCTAATTCTTATGATTTTTGCATGATGTTCATGGTTATCCCATAATTTCATATTTAACATTGAACCTGAATAATAGCGAACTAGGATAATTTATTAGGCAAGAAATAAATGAAATTTCTGTTTCCTATTTAACACATCTGTTAAACATTTAGATACTGCCAGAAGTTACTAATTTCCTAGAAAAATGTAAATGATGCCTAATTTTGTCAACCACTTTTTATGCCATTGTCGTTCTTTTGTTGCAGCTTTCAGATACGAATTTTTCTTGTATCTACTGTAAGCATTTGGCAGTTATACTTACGAGATTAAAGAATTTCACACCTTTAGACTTATTTCTATCAAAAAGGCTATTGAAGTTACACTTGAAATTTGGGTTGACATCCAGGCTCGATAAGAAGATAGCTTTGGCAAGGAGCTAAACAGGTGACATTGATACTGGGCATTAAATGATTAAGTATCTCTGTTAAGCTAGGTCTTGATGGCAGCAGCATAAGGACTACTAGCTTATTATGTTTCAGAGTTATTGGTATGTTCCCAAAGAGAATTATGTTAGTAATTTAAACAAAGGAAATAGATGTTTTGCCGTACAAAATATTTAACACAGGAGATCGAGAGTCATGTATCAAGACACCGAAAAATCATAGTAAGGTATTAAGATATATATGCAGACTACGTTTTGGAGTTGATATGTACATGCCCATAGCAGTGATTTGGAACTCCTTCAGTAGGTATGATATCTTGATATCAAAAACAATTTTTATTGTTTCTATGTTGTGGCAGCTTATTTTCAAGACTTAGGATTATTGTACATTTTATAAGTGTATTGGATCAAAGTTTTTATTGAAGTTGTCAATTTCTTGGACTTCATCTACTTTGTCCATTGCTCCTGTACCCTGACTTCCATAATTTGACATTGAAAGGGATGTATATTAGACTTCTACATTCATCTAGCAACATTATTTTAATCCATGGCTCCTGGGAATTTGTCTCACCCCATGGTTGTCTTGTAAATGACTTTTTGTCATATTTTTTTTCTTGCAAATCAGGCATTTTAGTTAATATTTACCCACATGTAAAGCAATTGACATTTTTGGTAGAAAGGACTTTGATTGATAGTAATCCTAGGCAAGGTAGTTTAAATGTTATTCTTCATATAATCATAAAATAATAACAAAAGCCAATAGACCTAATGATAAAAACAGACGTTTCTGGCAAAAATGTTCTGTTCTTTTATATTACATTTTTTTTCTAATTCGTCAAAGGGATTCTGACTGGACAGACTCTGCCTGCTAGACCATCAAAGATTGTTGCTGGTCATGAACCAGAGAAAACAAATGAGTTTCTGCAAGCACTAGGTATTGCTTGTATAAAGAAGGTAATGTATGGGTAGAAATTGCATGC
Source organism: Chironex yamaguchii (assembly GCA_024741275.1). NCBI lineage: Eukaryota > Metazoa > Cnidaria > Cubozoa > Chirodropida > Chirodropidae > Chironex > Chironex yamaguchii. The sequence continues at coordinate 10,641 of JANTCA010066409.1, read as the reverse complement.
TTGTATAATTTCTTGTATAAGAACAGTTGCTTTTTGTGTGGACATGATAAATCTATTCTTGCTTGCACCTTACAGTTACAGAACATACATTTAGACAGTCGGACACTATTCTGAATACAGCAATACTCATGCATTTCGTGACATCAACATACATGCTATTTATTGTTTTGTGCTTACTTTATACTTTTCTGGTCACATAATAATCAAGTTAAACTATACATACAATATATGAATTGAACAATCTTTTTGTGGTACAAAAATTGAAGCTTGCCTTGAAAATTTTCGACATTGCGCTAAAAACATACTTAAGAGCTTTTTTCGTCTGACACTCTTCAGAGTATGAATCGCCAGAAAGGAAACTATATGTATTTGGCAACCTATTTATACAAATCATGTATCAAAACTAGCCAAGCATAAACAATAAAGAAAACAAAGAAAGAGAAAATGAAGAAACAAAACATTATTGGAAGAGGCCAAGTGAAAAAACGAACTCTTTCTGCCTACAGAGTACTTGTTTTCTTGTTTTAATGTAGACAGACTCCAATACACTTAGATGAGAGGACGATCTAACTGTGACAATTATCTGAAAATTCTGGCCCTTTAACATTCTGGCGGATTGTGAATTTTCTAGTAAATGTTGTCCTATGGCGGAATCGTATGTTTTGGCAGTCATTTTCGTTTTGCAAGCCGGAGATGGCCGTTCTCTAGGACAAATTGATGCTTGGCGTACAGTAGCTGGAACATTGTGTTTGATCCTGTCACCCAATGTTTGAGAAGTGCGACCTATATACTGAGCTTCTCATCAGCACAGAAATTCATATACTACTAAGCTTTTTTGCGTGGTAGGTACACAATGCTTGTGAATGAATGGCAAGATCTTCCTAGTCGTCAAAACAATTCCTGTATTGACAACAGAGAAACACATAACAACAGCTTTTTAATCTGTGTTTCCATGTGGATAGAAACATTGCCTAGCCAAGGAAATTTTAAGCATACAGGACATTTTTGAGGCCCAAACGATTTTTGGTTGCAAAATCAGTGATCTTCTCTCGAAGAATTGTAGAGAAAACATCCTCTGGATACACGTTTTCAAGGAGAATAGATTTTACTTTCCCTAATTGCAGACTTAATTTAGATTTTGAACAGATAAAGTGCTCTATGGGCAAGTGTTCTGGAGAGGTTGATGTTCCTCTCTTTGCACAAAAAGCATCCCAACAAAGGCATCCCAACAAAAGCATCCCAATAAATGTGACGGAGGGCTGTTCAAGCTTTCCCCCGTTCTTATGCATTTTGGGTTAACCAATTTCGTAAATCTTCAAGACGATTATATCAATTCCATTATAATATCAAAATGCACATAAATGCATTTGCACAGGGATGTCTAAAACGTTTGCAAAGAAGGCCAGATTTGGTCAGATGAAAATGTATAGTGGCTGACCATTCAGTCTGACATTTCCAGAACTAGTACTATTGTAAATTAATGTGTTGTCGATTGCATTACCAGGGAAGTTAAAGGTTCAAATTAATCAAATTCAAACAAGCTATTTCATGAAGACTGAATTATTTTCGAAACATGATTTTGTTATCCCGGTGGATTTTAACAAAGAATAGTATAGTCAAATTAAATCTTAGAAATTTGACAAACTGTGGTTTGATCATCACAAAAAAGTAATTCACTGAGACTTTAAAATTTATTCTCCTCAGAAGAATAGAAAAAATGTACCTGCATTAATGTGAAGAGTTGCCGTTTTAGAAATGGTATAAAGACATGCCACGGCGGTAAAAGCACCGAGATGGTGACAAATTGTGACACATGGTTACAGCCATCCTCTGGTGAAATATAGAATCACTATTTTTGGCCTGTGTATCTGTTACTGTGGGAAGCTGTGTTGGTGTCCACATATTGTTTTTATAAGACAATGCCTCAGGCCGGTGGAAATTTGGACACAGGCTGGATTTGGCCCTAAAGCCAGACTTTGGGCATGCATGACCTAATGTACTTGCATGCAAATTATTACAGAACAGCAACGATGTATTGCCAGGTTTGTATTGGAATTTACGTAACATGTGTTAGCCTTTCTTTTAGTCTTTTTGATTGTAAATCATAGTTCATAGCGTTGAGTGGCACTATGGGTATTTTGTCTGATTTCTTTCTATTTATGTCTGATTTTTCCCATTTGTTTATAGATGGACAGTTCAGACGCTGTCAAAAAAGTTCTTGGTGGAGACAAGCCATCTTCAGGAAAGCCAAGGTAAACATGTTTTTTAAACCATTTTGATTTATAGGCAATTGAATTTCTGTGGATTTATCTTATGTTGACTCAAAGTCATAACTGGACATTTGGATCAAAGAAATAGATCAATTAATTAATTAACGAACAAGTAAATGAAGAAGTATGCTAGGCAATAGTAAATGCAATAGAAGTGATGTAGTTTGAAAAATCATCAAATTTAAACAAAGTAGTTGGTTTCGTCATAATTTCCTATCAAACTCTTGTGATAAAACTCTTATAATCCAAACTTACATAATTAACAAATTTGAATGGTTTGTGCAGTCCCTTGAGTTTCTTCTGGTCATTTTCTGAATGAAACTAATCTCAGTTAGTGACGAAACTGTTATTAACCTAGTCACAATGTCAGACACTCAATGACACTTTTGTTAATACCAGATATATAGTTAAATTTATTATGTCATGTAACCCTTTTTTCAATGGCTACCAAAACACACGAGGAATCTAGTTCATTCTTATCTGCACTTTCCTGAAAGATTATTAGGCATTCAGCTACTGAATAAAATTAACTTCTAGTGTGATTCACCGTAAATCCACCGTAAATAAATAACATATGTAGCACATGGCCTTTGAGAAGGAAATGTTTGCCATTTTAACGGAAAATCTGCTGAAAAATGTGTTTCACTTTCTTTTAAGCCGTTTGGAAACTGGGTACAGTAAAGAATTGGCATATGCCTTGTTTTTAATCAGTCGTTTTTAATGAACCTATAATCCTATAATTCAAAATCTCTTATAGTTTAATCAAATATGGACATACCTGAGAGTTTGAATTACATGGGTTCTACTGTGCCATTGAATAGCTGCCTACCTTCAGAAGCAATTTTTCTCGTTGTCATGATTTGGCTTCCCTCTCTCTTTTCTATCAATACTTCCTTTAGGTCTTTAGGAATCCTTCAATTATCTTCTTGACATGCAGCCACCTCTTATGAAATGGAGTCTGCAAATTATCATAAAACAATGTACAATAACAGCTTCTTTCCTTGAATTTTTGACTATGGAATCTGCTTCCACAATCTCGTATTCTTCTTCAGTATCACCCAGGCGCCTCAGGCAGAGTTAATAATGCTAATACATTATTAGCACTTTTTCGTAAAGTAATTTTAGCACGAAAATCTGACAAAAGAAATTCAGAACTTTATAATCTTTAAAATTGCACATTCTCTCTGTTGAATCTCATTATTTATTCATCTTTACTTATCTCTTTATGATCTTATTCGTTGCAGCAATATCATCAGAGTTAACTGCCGTCTCAAAACTATTTTTTGCCTAATCCTGTAATAGGGCTCGAATTTCTTCGTTTTTGACATGTTAACCAGCCTCCATCCCCTCCACACTGTTACTTAGTCAGTTTTAATAGTGAATACAGGGGCCCAGTTGCATTATATTTGTTTGTGATACAATGCTTGTTATGAAATATGCTAATGACAATGTGTTGTTGATTCATTCAACTTAGTAGTGTGGCTGCCACAACCATTTCAAATAATGCGTGCAAGAACCCAACCGAAATGTGCTATCAATTTATCGACACTTTATTAAAAATCAAGCTCCGTAACATTCTGATGACTTGCATTTACATGGGTGATTGCAAAGGGGGGCTTCAGCCCACCACGTTTTTGCAAAGAAAAAGGTTTTTGTTTGTACTGTGAAGAAACTGTCATTAGCATAATTTTAAACATGGGTAACATACAATTGTGAAGCCATTCTAGCAGCCAGAAATCGTAGTCTTGCGTGCAACAGTAGTAAAAAATCTTTCTGTGATTACGATACATTTGATTCCGTTTGGCAAACGTTTTTCTGGTCAAATAATGCTGGCACTGGTCCTAATTTATCATTTTCACAAAATCTAGCTATACCTCAAATTCTTGCAAATTATTATTTTGTTGGAAAAATGCTTTACACTAATGTTTGGAAACGTTACATACAGCAGAAATACTGAGCTTTTAAATTCGTTACGTCAAGAACAATTGTAGTGACTACACAGTGAGCAATCAGAGCCGTTTTATTTGGTACTTTTTCTTATTAAAACATCATCAAGCATGGTTCTTGAGGGTGATGTTTACTATTTAAGTGGCAAAGATGTTTGCATTTGTACAAAGAACAGTGATAAAAAACTCGGATGATAAAAGAATTTGAATATAATGATGGTTAATCTGTATCGCTAAAATAGGGGTAACCAAAGGCACTCAGGGCCTGTTGCAGAAAATTTCCCCCGCATTAGCAACTTATTTTTCCTCCCAACCACCCCTGGTACGGCCCTGTATCATTTAAGTACATTTTTTATTCTTGTCAATCTAATTGCTGTTATTTCCTTCAAGTAGCTCCGATCTTGTATCGATCTTTTGATTTTGTACCAGGCTTATACTTAAGAAAAAATTAAAAAATGTCCTTTTGTAGAAAAAAAGAAGGTTCTTCTGCAAAAGATCGTTCATCCAGTAAGGAAAGGGCATCAAGTAAAGATAGAAAGGACGATAAAGAGAAAGAAGTGGAAAGAACAAAAAGTTCCTCCAAAAGAGAGGATAAGGACAAAAGAGAAGACAGGGACAAAAGAAAAGACAGAGCAAAAGTAGAAGATAAAAAAGAGGTAGGTGATGTTATTATTTAACACAATGTAACAAACTGACACAATGTAACCAAAAATAATGCGGCATAATATGACATACTATAACATATGATAACACATTATGTAACAAAATATAGTATAACATGAAGATAACATTAATGGACTGTAACATAACATAGTATGTAGCAATGTAACATAATATATTGCAATCTAATGTAACGTGACCGAACGTAATGTACTGCAAATGGAATGTATTGTTAGATTACGTAAGACAACGTTACCTATAATGATGTAATGTAACATAAGTAAAAAAGCATACTGTTCTAAAACGTGATAAAAGGTAACATATTGAAGCACGAAATCATATCATGTAGTGGATTATTTGAGCATAATTCATCTCTGTATTATTTTCAATAGTTAGAAAATTTAGGTAAAGTCACTTCAAATTTTAAACTGCTTCCTTTGTTGTAGAGGGAAGATAAGAAAAAGGAATCAAGTTCCAGGGAAAGGTCTTCTAAAAAAGCTGAAAAGGATGGAACCAAAGAAAGGGAAAAGGACAGGGGGAAAGAGAGAGAGAAAGAGCAGGAAAAAGAAATGGACAAGGAAAAACGTGAAGCGGAAAAAGTGAAGGAAAGGGACCGAGAAATTCACAAAGAAAAAGAAATTAAAGATAATACAAAGATCGCTGCTGCTGAGGTAAAGTAGGCTTTAATATGATCATTGTAAGTAAGTTATATTTCTACCTAAACATTTGCAGTATTTGACATGTTGACATTTTAACCTTGATCAAGCGTAAATACAACCTTAAGCCTTGCGGATTTTAATTTGTGCCTTGCAGTTTGTAGGTCCTGACCATTTCATTTTCAGATTAATTGGTCTATTAACAGACCGAGGATTACACTTCAGTTTTAAATTGTGCGTTTTTGTTTTTGCAAAAGTTTCGAATGTCCTTTGCATGTGGTAAACGTGACTTTTATCTGGAGACCACATATTTGATATTTAAAAGTTAACTGTCTCTAAGTTATTGGTGTCAATTGTTCTACTTGTAATTGACTAGAAGAAAATGTAGGAAGTATGTGACAAACAATTACACTTCCAAAGTCAGGAGCAGGTTTTTGCAGGACACATTTAAGGGATAGCTGAGACAATGCCCAATCAAACTTGTTCGTCTACAATTACTATAAACATTTTATAGATCAAGTTTTGTGTAAATATGAGTATGAAAACATATGGCATGCTTTTTACACTTAGGTCTATTACGTACGCTAGGTAGGAAGTTTGTAGGGTAACAAGGAATCTACAAATTGTGCTCTTTATTTACTTAGTTGAGACAATTCCCAATCAAACTTGTTCGTCTACAATTGATATAAACATTTTATAGATCACGTTTTGTGTAAATATGAGTATGAAAACATATGGCATGCTTTTTACACTTAGGTCTATTACGTACGTTACGTAGGAAGTTTGTAGGATGATAAGGAATCTACAAAATGTGCTCTTTATTTATTTATTTATTTATTTATTTATTTGTCTTAGGTTCAACGAAAATTTGAGCTACTTTCATTGTATACGAGCACGAACTTCGTCTACTAATGAAAAGTTTATACTAAGGGCTTAGTTTTCGGGCTAAAAGTAGTCAAAATTTTATCTGATATCGTAAAAAACTGATTCAGAGCCTTGAAGTACTTTTAAACAAGTTGATAAGATAATCTGCCAACTGATATTTAAGATCTGCATTGAAACGAGCACTTAGTTACAGGGATATGACAATTTGCTTACTGTTGGTGCCCTGTTAACACAACGCTTGTTTTCATCTAAGATTGTAAAACTACACATTCATTTTTGCCATTTTTTGTTGATTTGCAAACCATGCAAATCAATAACTGGTCATAGGATAAAAGACATTCTTCCTTTAACTTCCGGCTGTTAGCGAAAGTTTCACTTATCACCTTGATTATTCCAGACAGTCAAATCTACGTGTCAATTCTCCACGTAATAGAAACCGGCCAATGGCGTATCGTTTTTCACTTTAAGTTCTTTGTTTTATTTGCCAACAATTAGAGACACAGAAATTTTGTGTTTAGTGATGTCATTACTAATTTCGTCGTACTGTAGGTCTCGGCTTGGTAACGATTAGAGTACAGAATCGAGTTCTGGAATCGTCTATTGAGTCGATACCCTAACGGATCGAAAAAAGGATCTATTGGTTCACTTCGAGGCCACAAAATTTCTACCGGCATTTGCCTTGCCATTGCTATTTCTCCAAAATAACAAATTCCCCTCACCGGCCTTTTTAAATTTCCTATTATCCTAGTCCATATCCTAGTTTACCGTCCACCCACCCATCGACATACCAATCTGCCTACCTACTTACCTACCTACTTACCTACCTGCCTTCCTGCCTGCCTACCTACCTACGTACCTACCAACCAACCTACTTATCTACCTAACTACGTCCCCGCAAACCAACCTACTCACCTACCCACCTAACTACCTACCTACCTACCTACTTATCTACCTAACTACGTCCCCGCAAACCAACTTACTCACCTACTCACCTACCCACCTACCTACCTACCTACCTACCAACCAACCAACCAACCTACTTATGTACCTACCTACCTCCCCACAAACCAACTACCCATCCACCTATATACCTATATTCATACTTGTATACATGCCTGGATACGTATTAGAATACTAACTCTCGTGCTTACACTAGAGTATCGTGAGTACGCCAACATCAAAAGAGCTTGTCTAAAACAGGTGGTAATGATGAGTAATCTATTTCGATTTGCAAGTTTAAGTATTTCTTTTGAGGACTTAGTGTCACATATTCTTGATAAGCACGCATTTATATGGTAATTTCTATTTTATGCTGATTACATGAATATAAAACTAGATTCGCCTGATCTTATCGTTTTATTTTACAGCAGGACACTGCGGCAGATGAATCAAATATTGGAGACGATAACGACGTGAGTGCACCGACATTCCTATTTTTGTAGACGTAGGCAGACACTGGAAACACCAGCCGGTCAGTTTTCTAGTCACCTTAGCATAGGATATTTTGAAATATTTAGTAGTGAGCGTATTGTGACAGTTTACAACTTAAATGTACAGTTAGCACCAGTTTCTTTATCTGCTGCTTTTCGGACAGCAGTCGCAAAAACAGACAAACGGGTAGGATGCATGCGGACAGTCAGTTTGTATCTTTCCTTCAAGTCTTAGTTTTTAAGTTAATATTAGGGACCTTTTTAGGCATAAGGCTTTTAAAAATACCATAAAGTAAGAATTAGCAGCTTTAAGTCTTTGAGAAGATGGATCTATCCCCGAGCTCCCACCATAAGCACACTGTCTCTGCTGGCGAACATTTTTACTCATTGTTCGAATTCTGCAGAGGGGATCGAAGTCAGTAAATGACGCGATATGACAACCCACCAAGTGGAATTGGGTAGTAAAGTGATATAAATACAGCCCTCGGGATTTGCTCAAAACCGTCGGCTTTGAATTGCCGTCAGTTTAACAATTTGCGACGGAAATTTGCGGCAATTTCCTTCTTTCCTTTTTGAGTTTATTAAGCCATTTAATGAGAAGGGAATTTGACAAAAACAAAAAACCGCAAAAGGAAAGATTGACTAGAAGTTCGAGAAACCGAAATGTTGGGACAAAATCAAAATTTGCTTCTTAGAAAAAGATGCTTGTTTATGTCTTGTCATTCATAAGGTGATCTTTGCGCATTTGTTGCATTGGATATAGAATATGTGTTTGCTAACCACTGTGAGGGATGTGTTCCTCTGGTTGTCTACTACTCGTCATGATCATCTTCATGATCATAATGATGATGATCATCATCATCCTTGCCGTCGTCGTCATCATCATCATCAGCTTCATCATCGTCTTGTAAATGATGATATATGTAACCTGCGATAATTTAATGGCGCTCTATCTTCTATGTAGGATGACCTTTCAGGCTCGCGAAATATTCAGAGGCCGTCCTCAGCAAAGGGCCAACGTCGTAGGCCAAGCCACTCAGATGGTGGTAAGGAAATTCGGGATTACTATTTGCTTGTGGTATTAGCTATATCTCCAATGACGTATCAGTAGTTGATATTTGGGTCTAATAATGGGATTTAAAATGCCATGCTTACGAACGAGATTTTCTTTGGGAACAACAGTAAAAAAGTGCGTTGCACGTAAACGTCATGCTGGATGTCGAGTGAATAGTTACGCCTATAGGCTGTACGTAGCTTGCTTCGTTTTTGCACTATACCCAGTTATGTTATTCATACTTACTTTTAAGGTTTGTTTTTCCATGGTTGTTGTTTGATAAATGACGTTATTAAAAGCCTTTTTATTATTTTGGTATCGTAGCCACACTTAAGATTTATCTTCTGGCCAGTTATTGTACTTTTGATAAGTAGGTCAAATTGCCAATTCACCAACGTACGTGTTGCTGGACAATAGATGGGATAAATAGAGTCCACGCCTGAAATCCCCGGGAGTACGAATTTCGTCGAATAGACGAGATCAATAACTAAGAATTGATGAAAACCCATCGTAAGAATTGCTAGTGACGACAGAAGGCTGCCGAACCACCTACTGCTCATTTTATTTTCAGTCGTTTAGGGCATCGACACATGTTCTTCAACTGACGCTTTCGCTAGCAAGCTTCAAAAGTGTTCAGGTTCTGTTCCACTCTGCTATTCCTTCCCCCGCCGTAATTCTCTACTCCAGATTTGGTCTCCCACGCATCCTGTTCCCCTCTTGCATCTAACAAAGCTCCACTTTGGTAATGTAACTTTCATCCCCTCATTGCACACGTGTTACGTGCCAACAAAAACTGACACGATTTGTTTGGGAATTAGAACAGCATTACTACAATCCACGACATTCCTTTTTTGTTAATCGGACATGAGATGGTTTGCCCTGCTCTTGGAAGCCGAAATTTAGTTGTTGTATTAATATGTCGCCAATTAGTTTTGCTTGGGTCAACCTTGCTATTTAATATCCGTACGAGTAACTTTATGACCTTGGATGTGAAGGTTAACAAATAATTAAATATACTGACCTTCTGTCACTTTTTTCTGATAGAGAAACAAGAGCAAGATGAAGGTACGGGAGAGTTAACAAAATAAGAGTTTTCATTCTTTGATCCTGTGCAGTAGCTAAGTTTTGGGAGTGGTTGTGGCACACAATTAGTATTGATGACTCATTGAATGTAGGTTGGTCATTCACAGAGACTGCAAGTCTTCTTTGGTGTCATTCCTTTTTCCAGGAGGTATCTGCCAGAATAGCCAAAATAATTGCACAAGTTTTCATTTCATGTTGTTGTTCTTTTCAAACATCATGGGAACGTTAAACATCATCGTATTTTCTCAGGCGAAGAGGACCAAATTCTTTTATTGCAATGTTTAGATTACTATTATTTTCGAATATGGATTGTAGCATCTTTTTACCATTTTTGATTGCTCATTTTCATATCCCTGTTTCCAATAGATCTTTCTTATAGGCAACTTATGCAGGTAAACATGTTATTCGTTCTGCCTATTTCCAGGTGAAACAGAAGAAGCAAGTCAGCCAGCAGATGAGCCTGGGAAACAACTAGGAAGCAAATCGAAGGATTCAAAAAATGCTACCGGGGTCGAACAAACAAGTAACCCCCCAACAGAAGTGTACGATTGTAGTTATTCAAATATGTTCTTTTACTGACAACAACTTTATTATCTGATGAGGTTGATGAGGATGTATTTGTTAATATTAAACATGAAATAGCCAACAAAGGACTGG
>JANTCA010066398.1:0-16019 GCA_024741275.1 Chironex yamaguchii | reverse complement strand
ACAGATTTTTGATGCTCGTGTCATTCAACTTTGCCCTCAGTAGATCAATGACACTTTGGTCCGAATACCCGACAACTACGAGCCTGGTTGATCGATCCCGAAATAGTTTCCAATCATTTGAGAATTCACTTGGGGTAGGTCATCAGAAGTGATTGATCGCTTCTTTCCTTTAGCCCATATTTCTTTTATCTCAGCAAGCAAGGTAGAATAAGTGGCACGACTGTCTCGAATCCGAGTTGAATACTCCAAAATGTTTTCCTCTACATTCGTCTTGAGAATTGCCAGTCGAACTTCTTCCTTTTTCGTACCGTCAGTGTCATTTTCAGGCCGGTAATTTTTGGCAAGAAAAAGTACAAGCTCAGCATCCAACGTAGATTCCCAAGCAGAGAAATCACTGTCAAAATTAAGCTTCATCACTAGCGACTGCGCCAATGTAAAGCCTAAACAATGTACAGTAGCAAGAGGTATCTTATAACTTATATTCGTGCCTACGTACCACTGCCAACATAGTTCAACAACAAAGTGTCTAGTCTGTCATCTGCCTATGTCTATCACGGCATGCGCATTTCCGTTCTTATGTCACACCCTAGTTCTAACACAAACAATATACTTTTTAACAGTTTCTTACATTTTTTTTGCCGACTTTTCATGCAAATGAAAGGGGTTGCAGCATTTTGTCTCATTTGTCGTGTACTTCACTAAATAATATTGCTTGTGATGAAAATAATCAATTTTCTTTGGTCTTCCTCTATGTCAGCAACATCTACGAGACCAGTCTTCTAAGTAAACGATTTTTTATGACATTCTTCATCTCTTCCCAAAACAACTGAACATTTTTCCAAATTTTCCATGTTCTTGGAAATTGATTTCTGAGGTCAACTATATGGATCTGCTGCAAATAATGATAAGATTACATGTTTAGGTGCTTTTCTGGTGCCATTAAAAATTAAACATTTTGATAACTCAGGGCTAAATACAAGAAAGATGTAGAATTTTTTAAAGTAGTCTAAGGTAACATGGATCCGAGCTGGTGAGATTATCTCATTTTCAGATAGGCTTCTAGAAAGACACCTTTGGTGAGTTCTGAGAGACCTAGAGCATTTAGCCTCTATATAGTACAAAACATTCTTACCTTGCTTATGTCCAACTGGTCTATCATTAATATGAACCAGCTCCTGAAAACGGATAGCTTTGGGAGAGGCCTAGTGATGAATTGAGGTTAATCAACAACTACAACTTCTTCCAGGAGTAATCAAATATGACTGACAGCTAAAACATTAGCTTGGTCTTGGAGTTCAGGTACATAGTAGAATATGTTAATCATATTGTATTTATGAACTGATCCATGAAATGAATGAAAGTGAATGAGGAACTTGATGATTTGTATGTACAATTTATGCATCTGAATGGACCAGCAAGGTCATTTCATTGGCCAAGTGTGGAAGACTTGAGCTGGGTTCCAGTGATGTGCTCTGCAAGATCAATGTCCAGTGGAAGACAGTACAGCCTGGATAAAAATGATGCTTCCAACATAGCTAGACTTTTCAGTACATTTGAACATTGAGTATAATCAGGTTTTTCCAGAATTTTCAATTTTCTCAAAACAAGGATATAGTAATGTGTAGTTAGAGTATCAAATTGGCAATAATCAAACAGAAAAAATGATCAAAAGTAAGAACATCTTTACAGTCCATTATGAGCAAAGGCAGTTGTGACCCCAGGCTGATTTTTGGCCTCCTGCATGTTTGTTCTATGTAGAGTTGGATTTCATGAAAGAAATAGTTGTAAATAGTGTTCCTCTTGGGGAGGGATGGTAATTATTGCACATCGTTGTAATATTTGTCAATATATCTGCACTAGTTTATTTCACTATAGGATATCTTTGGTACCAGATATGCCAATTTTGGTGTCATTTGGTGTCATTTCTAAATACCTGAAAATACTTTGACACAGAGTTTGAGCTTTATATATGTATTGCTGATGATTTTATGTTATGAAATTAAACGCTATCGCGAACCCACATTTTCGGGGGGAAATTGGTCAAAAATTCATTTGTTTGTAAAACCTGAACCAGATCGAATATTTAAAGAAAAATTTATGAGGATGCCTGTCTTGCTTGTTTTGCAGTATTCCCAGTGAAAATCCGTTCCCTCAGCAATGTAATGTACTGTAATCAAGATCTTCCAAGCAACGGAGGACCTCGACCTTCCACTATCACTAATGGCAATTTGTATTGTTTCCCATGTGTATGGACAGTAACCTCGAGTTCTCCTATCACAGGTACGATATGACCACTGTAAGATCCAAGCACATGAGAACTCTTGTACAGTATTGTCAAACAATTTTGTGGAATCTGTATGGTTCATGACAGTATTAGTAGAATCTGTATCCAACCGAAGTTTCACACTTTTGTTGTTTACTGTAAGGTCGACATGAATTGATTCACCATCAGCACTGCTTGTGGTAAGTCCATAAAGCACACCAGTAGGTTGTAATCTTTGTAATCCGAAACATTGTGGACCTTGCCAGAACTTTTGTTTTTTTGAACGCATGCAGACAGACCCTAAGCGTCCTTTCCTCTTGCAGTAATTGCATTTTGAGTGAATTTGCTTGCACTAATCAGCCAAGTGAGTTGTTTCGTCACAACTGTAGCAATATTTGGAAACTTGCTGGTCCTGACTTTCCGTAGACTTGTGTTGTGAGGTTTCTGCAAAGGTTGGAAAGTGTGTGGATGGCGCTTGAAACGAGTGCCACCAATAGCACCACCATGATAAGTATTTGTGGTAGAGAAGACACAGCATTGACAGAGTTTGAAGTAGAAGCAGTAGTGTTACTTTTTCCATGAAGGACTATGACTTATTTTTACCTGCGAGTTCAACAGGTGAATGGGTCATATGTATCTGAAGTTTTATCGTATGTTTATCGTCCCAGTATACTCTCATTGACTTGTAACAGCTAGCAAAATGATTTTTGCCATGAAACTTGTTACATTATCTACCACGAGCAGGACACTTTAATTGGCAGCATTGATAGTCATGTTCTTGGTAAATGTTCTTTTCTATAATTCTTTGTTGTGATACTCTCTAGCCAATTTTCTTTCTAGTTCTCGTATGATCTGTTTGGTCTTCCAAATTTTGCCAAATGGCATCAGCATTGGCTTCCTTGCCACTAATTTTCGCTGGACTTCTTGTTTGCATGCTTCAAATGATCTGCCTATGAACCATTTCAATTTTAAGTAATGGTCTCTAAGAGCTTTGGTACAGTTCGGAATCAGTAGTACATCTGACCAGCTGGGTCATTGTTATTAATTTGATTATGTCATTCGCTGCCTTCCCTCTTGAACCCAGAAGATTGATCTATTGCATAACTCCCATTTACAATTAATCCATGGACTCGATGGCTGCTTGATGTGGTATAATCAATTTAAGAAGTACATACTGTGAGTGTCTAGAGCTGTCTTAACAATTTAACAGTCCATTTCCTCAATTCCATCGATATCAAGTTTTTTGAAGGTTTTCCTTGTGGTGCCTAGGTAGTGCCACAACTTAATGAATTTTTGTTTCTCAGCATAAACACCCATGAAATAAACCATTGTCTCAAGCCCTTGGATCCTGTTCTTCCATTCAGTGGCTAGATTTTTGTCTCCTCTCTCTGAAAGTGTAGCGTACTTTGGTAGGGTAGATTATTGATAACAAAGTAAAAATTAAATAAAACTCTGTTATTTAGCTAACGTTTTGTTTCGAGTAGTTGGAACACTGTGTTGGGCATTTATCCTGTACATTAGTCTTCTACATTACATCTCTCTCTGTACCTCTTGTTTTTCCAGTAGCAAGTTGATGGGCAAAGATCATTTTCTCATTGTGAAAACTTTTTTCACCATGTTATATATGTATGTATGTATGTATGTATGTATGTATGTATGTATGGGCTAGACTCTTCATGCTTACTACACCAATGTGCCCCTTACGAGTGATCTTGGGGACCTTTTGCAAATTGTTTAGACAATGGGTCTTATTACTTAGAGCCACACTACCCATGAATTATGGTATGTTTATTATTTTGTTGTCATATGGTGCATTCAGGGTCACTTGATACTCATCACGCAGGTTTGACTACCCTTACTTGCAAGTGTGTGATTTGGGTTCCTTTTCAGTCACTGAGAGGCTCTCTACAAAATGCAGACTCATCAGGCCTCTCTACCTGTACAGGTTGAACAGATTCTTGGGCCTGCTCAACTGCAATGCATTCCATATAGGTATCAAAGGTCAGCCCTTCATGTTGAAGTTTCAACGGTTCAGTGGGCATTCTCTTATCATGGACTCCAGGCACAATATAGCCTTTCAGTATGCATTGAGTAACAACGTGTTTTGATACAACAGCATAGTCAATAACTGTTTCTTTTGGATATTAGACTTTTGGGGCTTCTCCAGTATCTCCTATGTCATCATAGATTTTTCAGGACGCTTGGGGCTACTAATTCTTTTACATTAAATTACATTTCTATAGTAGTAATGGTAAGCAAACCGGCTTATTTCTAGTTAGGATTCCTGAGGTCACTTTGAAACAAGAGACAACTCAAGTTTATTATTTGGCATATCTTCAAATATGCTCCTACAACAAACTTGTCAATCTTTCAATTGTTGCAGACAAGCTCTATTGCTTGGCCAGGTGCTTTAAATTCCCTCGAAAACAGTAAATTAAACTCAATCAGTAATGGTGGGTCTTCACGTGTCTTTGTTTTGGCTCGGTCTTTTGATTACACAGGAGAACTATACAATCTTAAAGTCTGATAAACCAGTTTGAATGAACTTGATGAAGCCACGTCCTTCAAAGTAGGCATTGCCCCTGAGTGTACATTTCGTACAGGAGCTACTCTTTCTTTTGCTCATTGCACTCCACATTGACATTGATGACGCCAAAGGGTTTCACAATCTATCCAGTGTAGGTACAAAGTTTGAGGCTTGCACTTGCTTGACATGTATTCACTAATTTGATTCAAATAAATCAATTATGTTTGATGTTTAAGGAGAAGACTCAACTTTAATACATCAAAACTGGACTGAATATAATACAACATACTATTGAAAGACATGAGAGGAGACTGACAGAAGTATGCAGACAAAATAGGAAGCTTTGACGGGAGGTCTCCAGGGAGTCAAGACAGGAAGAGTCTAGGTTGTGATCAGAAAGAGAGCTGAAATAAACGGGCAATTCTACATTCCACGTACATGAGGACTGTGTTTGGTTTACAAATTTTGTTGTTTTTGATACAACTATAATCATGCTAAATCTCACGTATCAAGATTTCTACACAATTTGTATTCCCTACCCTTGTACTAAATGTCACATCATTCTGATGAAATCCGGTTTAACATGCCTAAAATCCTCTGGCGTAATTCCCATTTCTGGGGATCACCTTTCTGGGCTGGTGTGGATCACCTTCTTCCATCGCTTCCGGTCAAGTGCGTCCTCCTCCCACAGTCTGGAAAAAAGCTAACATTGCTCCTATTCATAAAAAGGAAAGTAGGCAAAATAAAGGAAATTATCGACCTATATCGCTTTTGCCAATTTTTGGGAAAATTTTTGAAATAGTTATCTTTGATGCTATATGTGACGCACTCGACCAGCTCTACAAACTATGTTAGACCCCACCTTGATTATGGTGATATCATATACCATAAATATGATCCATGTATGACCCAAGACATCACAGAAAGACTTGAACAAACACAGTACTCTGCAGCTCTTGCAGTCACGGGAGCATGGAGAGGTACTAGCTTCTCAATGAGCTAGGATGGGAACACCTTTACAACAGAAGGTGGTTTAGGCATATGTGCCACTTTTTCAGTTTACGGGAAAGGCATCAACCAGCCTACCTATTTGACGAAATTCTTGCTGTTCGTGAACTTTCATATTCTCTTAGAAATCCCCGCCAATACGATCTAGCCCTCTCCGGAGTTGCACGTTTTTCCAATACATACGTCCAAAATGCACTTTTTGAATGGAATCTTTTGGAAGTGGATGTTCGCCTTTCACAGACACTCGGCGAATTTAAATGGAAACTGCTTTCAAAAACAAGACCAGAAAAAATTCAACTTTTGCAGTTCGTGATACACATGGTGTAAGATGCCTAACGAAGCTCCGTGTTAGATTTAGTCCATTAAATGAACATAGGTTTCGGTACTGTTTTGAAGCTGTGAGTCCCACCTGTACAAGCAATACAGGTATCGGAGATAATGAGCACTTTCTCCAGCATTGCCCTTTATTTCAACAAATGCGTAATGACCTCTTTCACCAGCTTTCAGAAATTCCTGGACTTAAGCTTGATACTCTTAGTTCTGAATCTATATGTGAACTGCTTCTCTATGGCAAGACTCAATGAAAGTGCTAACAGATTAATTCTAGAAGCAACTATTTTATATATCATAGCAACAAGACGTTTTCATTGAATGCCTAGATGTTTAATTGCAGCGGCCCCTCCCCTATTTGTGTTAGTTTTGGCAGGGTAACTTGATACCAAGCAGCCAAAATATAAACTAGTTTGATTTACAGTTCAAGGTTATATAACAATATCTAGTTGCATTTACTTTTCTTCACTGACATATATATGTTTTCTTTTTCATCTCGTAGTTTCATTTTTTTGTTGTTTGATAAATTAGTAAAATTGTAAGTGCAGTCCGGAGTGGGGACCAGATGACCTTGTGTCTTTTCCTAGTTTGGATGGCACAGTAGAATTCATTTGTATTGTTGTGTGTTAAAACTTGTATAAAAAAAGACTTTATCTAAGAACTCTGTGATTTTCTCAGATGTAGTTGACCTCATAATGTCTATTTCAAACCATCTACTATAATAATCTACAAGGACAACTATAGACTCCCCTGATGGTAGTGGTCCAAGCAAATCCAAAGCCGGATGCTGCCAAGGCATGGTCGGAATTTCTGTCTTAACCATAGGTTCCGGTTTAGTTGGTGTGCCTACAAGTTGACACCCATAGCAAGATTTACAATAATTCTCGACTGCTTTGTCGATACCAGGCCACCATACTTTAGACCTTATACGTTGCTTCATCCCAACAATTTCGGAATGTCCTTCATGTGCCAACTGTAAAACCCTCCTACGTAAAGCTGTAGGAATGACTATCCTAGTCCCTCTCAGTTCTAAGTGACCAATAGAACTCAACTCATTCCTGACAAGTAAGTATTCTTTGTATTTCATTCTGTGCCACTGACCATCAAGCAGATGACCTCGAATCTCCTGTAACTCTGAATCAGACTCAGATTCCACCTCAATTTCTCTAGTTGTCATGGCAACTGGTGTCGCTTCCCCAGCAATGAAATTAATATACTCTTCAGACATATTAGACTGGTTTGACGAGTGAACATTAGTCATTTTTGTGACTAATCGTGACAAAGGATCAGCAATATTCTGGTAACCAGGAATATAACGAACTGTGTAAGTATAGGGTTGCATCCTCAGAACCCATCTCTCAATTCTTGCACTAGGTTTAGAACGAGGAGAATAGATGCACTCTAATGGTTTGTGATCTGTTAACAGATCAAATTGTATGCCATACAAATATGTATGAAACCTTTCGCATGCCCATACTATTCCCAATGCTTCTCTTTCAACATCAGACAATGCTCTGCTAGCATACGAGATAATTTTCTGACCCTGGACCAGAACAGCACCAAGTCCTACAGGGCTCGCATCAGTTATGACTTGGGCTTTTGCATCTTTATCAAAGACTTTGTATCAGGCAAACACCCTCTTAGTCTTTCAAAAGACTCCTCCTGTTCTGATCCCCAAACAAATGGTTGACCCTTTGTAGTCAGTTTTCGCAAACACTCATTGACAGTTGCCAAATTGGGAATGAACCGAGCCGAAAAGTTCACTAACCCCAGGAAGCTTTTGACCTCACTAGCATTTTCTGGTCTACGGAACTCTTCAACAGCTCTAACTTTCGACTCACTTAGCCCAAACCATCTCCTGACAATACAACTCTCATAAAATGGACTCTATCCATGTAGAAATTACATTTATCAGGGTTCAATGTAAGGCCTCTCTCATGTAACCTAGACACTACATTTTGCAATCTCTCATTATGCTCTGCAACATTTCTCCCGTACACAACAATGTCATCAATAATGTTCTTAGCTCCCTCACATTTATGCAAAACTTCACTTAAAACCTTCTGGTACATGTTCATGGATACTGCTTTCCATTTCTCTGCCATATGCTGGACTCTTAATTTCTTCCTTGATTTCCAGCTGAAAGCTACCATTCTGGCGATGTACAAATGTAATGGTCCATTCCTTCCCTCTTCTGGGTTCCTGTGGCTTGCTTTCTGCTGCTACAGTACCTGTCGGCTGGAGATCAGGTCGGGTGGTAGCTTATCTGCCAATGGAACTTCAGTTTTTTCCCAAAGAGTCTCTGAGATTCCGGGGGTCGTCCCGTGAATATATACCTAATTGATGAATTTTTTAGTTGATACGTCCAGCTATTTGTGGGTAACAGAGTCTTTCTTTAGTTTAAGCGGATTTCGATGCCGTATTCATATTCCTACAGTGCTTTGGACAATGAGCTACCAATAAGAAGGTATTGTAAGAAGGTATTGTAAGAAGGTATTGTTGACGATCTATGCACATTTTGCAAATGAACTTGTCAAAACAAATCAAACATTACATCTATTGTATTTGATAATCCTCAACCTCTTGTTTTACATTTCCTTTCTTTTATTAACTTTGTTTTGCTGACTAGAATCTGTTCATAAAGCAAACAAATCAGGCAAATTTTCAATGCCACATTCACAAAAAAAGCAGTGGTCATAGAAATCACTAGCTCGTATCAGTAAGATCTTTGTGAAAATTTTGTTTCTACATATGAACTCTCTTATCAATGAAGTCTCTAAACAAATCTTATGAATAGACATCTTACGAAGTTGTCGCTGTCATCAAAAGATAACGCTCATTGAGATGACGTCATTCTCACTTCAATACTGGCAGCTATTATGCGTGTTAGAGAGTTATGATGTACTGTAATTAGAGAAAATCGTGAACATATTTTATGTCACATAACAGGGGTATGACTTCATACGATAGATTAGGATGCGTTTAAAACGTTAGTTGGTTGGCTATACAGAGAACACGGTGTGTAGGAGTTTATAGAAAAGTAGTAAGTACTACGAGAAAGGAAGTAAGCCTCGATTTATTATCTTTCGACTATTTTTACTCCTCTCTTTAGCTTAGAATTAAAAGGATTAAATTTGCAGTCGAGATACCTGGGTTTAAAGTTTAGGTAGTAACAATTGAAGATTGAATAAAAATCAGTGTTGTCTTCATTCATGTTTTCACCGGGCCCTTGACTTCGGTCAAGCCATGGTTTATTCTCTTTTGCTTTATACCCAGCTGGGATGTCATATTTCACTGGTTTGATTCGCTCAACATGCGCCCTACCCCCTCGATAGCCTTGGATCAATAGGTATGTAACTGGCAATTGTGTGTGCTACTATGGAACCCTAAAAAGCCTACGCCATTTTCCCCAAAGCCCATTATGAAGTAAGCCGCCAGTTTCCGGTCAGCGGCATACCAAAATATCCGCTAAGATAGCAAGCGCTATCTCCTGGTTGTGATGAGGAGACGACAAGACGAAGACTGAACATGTTTTAGTCATCAAAACAAAAAATATGCATTCATAAATGATATCTGCTTATTGAGTTGACAGTTTCCTGCATGTATCGAACGCATTTCAGCGATACGGAGTGATATCCAGTACTACTGAAAAGCTTGAAGGACTTCAAAGAACTGAAAATGGTTTCAGCTCTGTTATCAAGGCTTATCATGTATGTATGGTTATATTCATGACAGTTAGTCTCCATTCTTGACATTGTAGTTTCTTATAAGGGATTTATTATCGCTGCGTATATAAGTACTTTCTATTTTCGTAACAGGAAATGCTCGAACGCAGTTGTGGTTTACTGCCTGAAGCCTATGTTGCGTTATCCCCACTCGTACATAGCGGCAGTTATTTGTTAAGGAATTTGACGTGAGTTAGGGTAAATCTGATGAAATTTTTGTGTGTGGTTGTTGGAAAATGACATATAATTTTTGTCTCGACGTCATTAGTTGATAATTTCAATACTCCCATCGGTTTAGAGAAGGAGCAAGCAGTAGGTTCCATTTTAGTTCCTGGCTAAAGCGTATCTACGTTACGTAAACTGTGCAAATCGACTGAGACGGTCTATCGTGCACCAGGGAATTGATAATTTCATGGTAGAATATCGTTATAAACACCATTCAGATATTGCAGGTGTTATATTTTTAACTATTTGAATGTATTTTGATGACGAAGTCATTCCACAATTTTGTGGTCTGAAACATTTTCTTGTCAGTAGTGACATCAGTTATGCCCTTAACGACTCTAGGTATTCCATTTGCCATCCTTCCTTAGCTCATTTTTTAAAACCTTATTAAGTACCAACAATAGGTTTAACAGACATGATACACACTGATTGGAGATTTGTGCTTTTCCTTCACAATAGCCCGTCTGAGGGTAGCTGGAATATGGGACAAATTGCCGGCGTTAACTTGCGGGGCGCATTGTTTGCTACAATGTCTACTAGACAGTCTAGGGATCATTTGTCATTTCTCGAAGCACTTAAATACTGAGTGTGAAGGTTTTTGTTACTAGGTGATGTTTATTTAGAGGTGCTAAAACGGCAAATTATTGATCGAATTGGGTAATCAGGCACCTCTTGTAGTTTTTGTTTTGGCACTGCTTACTTTCTGTTTGTTTTGATTCTTAAGTGACCAAATAGAAAATGTGAATAGTTGAGGTTTTCAAGGAGATTATCCAATCAAGGACAACGCAGCTTCCTGTTATTACACGATATGCACTGGCAAGAGCCTACCTGCCTTAGTGTCATAAACAGCAAAGTTCATCTTTGAACTGCATTATTTTCAATTTATGGCTTGTCTTAACAAGACCGAACGATTTCAACTAAGAAGCATTATCCAATGTTATGAAAAAGGTTAATTTGGTACTTGCCATTTTATGCCACATTATACACAAATTATTAATGCTATTGCTTAATGTTTTTGTTCACAGTATTAAACAGATGCATAACGTTTAAATGTAAGCTGTTTGTAATTGTTTAGTGTTTCATGTAAACTAACTTGATATATTATTGACCAGGAAAATAACAATAAATTCAATGTATTGAATAATATTGTTTATAAATCATTATTCACGTATTCCTTTGATTGTAAGCTGTGCATTTTAGGAACATGCATAATTTGACTCCATACCTGCTATGGCACAGGTATTGAATCTGGCATTCTTTCTAATTTGATGCTTTGTCAAGGGATGCTGAGTGTTTTCACATATTCAAAGTTGAGTGCAATCACCTGTTTATCAAAATTAAACACAGAACAGGTAATACAAATTAGGAATGCAATTTTCCTATATCTTTTGACAACTGAGACACATGATGTGGTTTATTTTGTGGCATCTATTGTACATTATCTAAGGTTTAGTGTTGGATACCAACTGTTATGGCACCACTTAGGAGAATAAATATGTTGAAATGTTTTGTCACTGTGTACACTTTGGTGTCACTTTCTATTTTTCCGTGATCAGTCCTATGTTTAAGTAGATAATTGCCAGGGCACAAATTTTCCCTGTTGATTTGTATGGGTAACAAACATGGTTTGTTGTACGTACATATATAGCTGCACCAAGTTGGAGTTGACTGGGCTGAAATCCTTCGACTCAAAAGCCAGCACTCAAACTTTTGATTAAACTATGTGCCATCCTGACAAAATTTGGCAAAGGACTTTTATAGTACTTGGTATCAAGAGACAAAACCTAGCAGTGTGTATAGGAGAAATCAATTCATGAATCATATTCATATGTAATTTCTGTCAAATATGTTTTGGGATTTAGGAAGTCTATGTTTTTCTTAGGCCTTGCAAGCTCTGTTGCACTTGACAACTGCTCTGTGCCTGCTACAAAATGTAACAGAAATGCACTTTCAATGCCCAGAACAAAGTGGTTGAAGTACAAAAGTACAGCTTATTAATGATGAAGAATAGCAATTGAATTACAGGTTTTACATCTGGCAGCACAAAAGAGTCATTATCAAGATTACTAGATTGCAAAGTTTGTAGCTTTAACCACACTTTTGAAGAAGAAAATGATCTATCTGCAAATTTTTGGCTTACAAGGTCCAAGTCTTGTGATTTGCATTGTTAGAAAGATCCCTCCGTATTCCTTAGTTATATTTTGCCAGAGCAATTTTCTTCTGCTACTGGTATTTTGCTACGTATTAATATCGACTAGATATTAATAGGTCTCATCGAAGTTTTAGTAAAAAGCTTTATATATTTTATTTATCAGATTAGTGATATAGAACTTTTGACTTGACTTGAAGTTTGTAGATTGCAAGCTAGTGTTTTCCAATCCATATTCATCTAAATTGAGTGAGAGTTTGTATTTGAAGCTATAGTATGAGTTGTTTGTCAACCTGTCAATATATTATTATTCTGGTGGTCTGATTGTATACAATTTACTTATTTTTTGTCAATGGGACATTTGTCTAATAGTATTTTTTTTCAACAAATTTTTTATGAGGCACTTACAATTACTTGAAGTGCTGACTCTTACGTATTAATGATTATATTTTGTTATTTTTCAGATTGGTATTTGGCACATTGTACCCTGCATATGCTTCATACAAGGCAGTTAAAACAAAAGATGTCAGGGAATATGTAAGTTTGCCAATCAGGAATATTTGTTTGGGTCTTAAATATCCTAAAATCCATCAAAATATTCTAGTTTATTTCATCTAACGATGTGTGTGCCTCCATATGAAGCTGGAAGGGATGAAATACAATTTTTATCACTTTCCTAATTTTCCCTGGATCACTAGACCACATATCTATGACAATATGTCAATTATAAATCCAGTTGTTGACAAGTCTAGAGGAGAACGGAAACAAACATATGTAGATGTACTAAAGAGAGAGACACAGGTTGCACAAGCATGGCTGAGCTGAAGGCAGGGATGCTGGACTGAAATTTGTGGGGAGGTGGTGTTCGTCTTGCCTGAGATTTTGCAGTAGCAGCCTCAGGATGATGATGATGTTGACAAGTCATTACTTGGCAAATGATCTGTCACTTTGTTGTAAAAAAGACTTATAGAAAGGGCTTGATGTTCACATTAGACTAGACAAAAGGTTACCTTGGCTGGCATTGTCATTGGTTGTGACATGTTTTTAACCTCCATTCTCGTAATATCATTTAATCACCTCAGTGCAGTGACAAAGTAAGCTAGCTATGGTGTACTTCTTCCTACTGACCCTTTACCTCCATTCCCGCAATATCATTTAATCACCTCATTGCAGTGACAAAGTAAGCTAGCTATGGTGTACTTCTTCCTACTGACCCTTTACCTCCATTCCCGGAATATCATTTAATCACCTCACTGCAGTGACAAAGTAAGCTAGCTATGGTGTACTTCTTCCAACTGACCCTTTACCTCCATTCCTGTAATATCATTTAATCACCTCATTGCAGTGACAAAGTAAGCTAGCTATGGTGTATTTCTCTCTACTGACCCTTTACCTCCATTCCCGTAATATCATTTAATCACCTCACTGCAGTGACAAAGTAAGCTAGCTTTGGTGTACTTCTTCCTACTGACCCTTTATCATAAAACAACTTACATTTCTGCATTTTGTCAATTATTGGCAAATTTGCAGAAAGATATTGTTTACAATGTGGAAAAATCATAACTTGATATGCTTATATTTTGTATATTCGAGGAAGACCAGTACAGACCCTGATGTTACCTCCTATGTCCATGAAGTCTTTTTGCTTGCTCTTGCTCTTTATCTTTAATTTACATTTGATTTACATTATAATTTACACTGTCTGCGACATGACGCATTTTGGTGTGCAAAAAATTAAGCATTTATATTGATTTTCCATTATCAGGTCTCATTGTATTGTATAGCAAATGAAAGATTGTAATCTTACCGCTCCTTTAGAGTGGAAAATCTATTTAGACATTTATGCTATTCATTGCCCCAGTTACATAAGTGAAAAATTGTTTGTCTTGAATATTTTGAAAAGGAGTTGGTAATATGTACTCCTCACTTATTAATCAGATATCCCTGTAGTCCTGACTATTGATAATAGGTTCATTCAGTATCACAACAGTTCTACTGTAGTTTCAATCCAAGGCATAGAAACAGGTTGGTGTTGCCTGAAAGCTAGGTATGAAGACTATTATGTTCATAGGATTAAATTGAGAAACCATCTTATGATATTTTCCAGTGCATCACAAGTGGGATTGTGGTAACTTAGTCTTATTGCTTACAAAGCTCAAAAGCTTAAGACAGTGTATTTTAAATCTTCCTTCACTTTGCTCATAAAATATGTGTGTTGTTCAAGAGAAACAGGTTCAGCCGCTTTAATTTAATTTATTAAAAGGTTTTGTTATGCGCAGGGATTATTTTACATGTTGAGCATAACCATTCAGTCATTGGCTAGATTTATTTTCATGCCCTTGCATATTTAAATTCAGATTTGCTTTGTGCTGTGAACATAAAGTGAAGCAGGTTGCTCACATGAACAGGTGTTTTTTGACAATATGACCTTGATTATCTCTGATTGAGCCAACCGCTAGAAGTTGCTGCCATAACAGGTAGGGCCACTTTCATTTAGTGTTTATGGAATGAAATGATTATTTTTCTTTGCTAAAAGACTATGACTTATGTAAGAATTACCCTGTGATGGATATCTAAGGCATGTCAGGTTTATGCAGATACATTTTATAAGATAGTTTTATTAAGGTTAGAGTAAAGGAACATACGATGATTTTTCAACTCTAGCCTTAATTGTTAACAGTGTTGGTCTTTGGTTGTGTAAGAAATTGTAATCTTTATTTGTTGTTACTGTTTATATGCTGTAAAATTATTCTTGGCAATTCTAAAATTCTAAAATTCTAGGGATTTTATTTTCTTTTATTTTATTTTGCCTGTATATTATTTTTTATTTAACAAATAGAATAAGTATTTTTTGTTGCAAGGTTTGTTTTTAAAGTTTTTGGCTTTTCTGCAATAAGAATTAAATGTGGCATTGTGACAATGCATTCTGTTATGTATGAAAAACAAGTCACTTTTACATATTTTTGCTTTTATTCCTTTTTAGTCATATGTGTTTTATTGTAATGTTACAATTTGTGAGCAGCTATTGTATTTAGTTTGAGTGAAACATTGTTACTAATGATATTAGTATATATTAGTAATATATTGCAAGAAGTTGACTAAGTTTTATATTAAGGTGACATGTGACAGTAGCGTGCTGTTTTGTTATTTTTTACTTTGGTAGCAACCTGGTAGCTGGATTTAAAGATTTGTTGTCATGTATAAAATAGATACCTATTAGATCATTTAGTAATGGATGACATTGCTAACCACAGTTTTTGAAATGTGGCCTCAGATTTCATTTATGGTTGACAGCAGCATTTTGTGACTAAAATACTAATTATTAGCATATTCAAGTGTTTTTTCTATAGTTTTGCGTTTCTGAAAGTTGTGTATTTGTACTACATTTATAATTGGTTGCAAATTTTATTCTCACCAATAAAGCTTTTTGTCTAATCACTGATCACAGATTCATAAGAATACAGTAGCAGGTATGATGATACTGCTAATGGAGATGTGCTTTAGGATTGGCATTGCTAGCAGCACAACTGCTAGGATTGCATTAGCACAAATTTCAATGGTATTTTTTTCAAGGAGCATTAGTGTATAAGCTGCTGATGTCAAAGGAGCACAATAATAATAATTGGTCTGTTTTCAGAATCTTTCTTTTAAATAAATAAGGAAAAGTAAATTCATCTTTAGAACTCTTAAGTCACAATTGTTAAACAGGATTTGGGTCTTGAAAATTCTCGACTTTGTGGACTCAGTGGAAGCCATGTAGACAGGAGCTTTATCATGACATGAGTCGTATGC
>JANTCA010066397.1:0-28121 GCA_024741275.1 Chironex yamaguchii | reverse complement strand
TGTGACCTTTTTTGTATGATACGTAACTATTCAAAGCATCCTTTTTTCACCCTGGTGTTAATTTTAAGATAGAGACATTTCCCAAACAATAACATTTTGAACAATAAACCTTAGCAGTCACTTATTCTTTCTCTGAACAATAAAATTATTTCAGAATAGATATTCCTTTCTGCTCTTAGCTGCTGCCTTGTTTCAAATTGTTTTGGTAATTCTTGCCTTCCATTAAAACCAGCAAAGAGAGAATGAGCTTGAACGAATAAGGGAAATGGAGAGAGAACAGATTCAGTGGAAGGAAAGTGAAGAACAAAGATTGAAGGTAACATATTTGAGATGTTGGCAAAATCTACAAATATATTATTTATTTCTCCAGAAGGTGATTTTGTAGTTTTGTGTGCCACTTTGTCAATGAACTATGAAAAGCATAATCAGAATTCTTTGAAGATTATCAATCAACTCTTTCACACCAGTCAAAACTTTTTCTGGTTTTTTATATGCATTGATGAGAGGCTGCTGGACAGTTGTTTATGTACGTGTTTTAAATCATTCATTTCTGGTCTTTGCCTCCAGAATTTCAGGATATAGGCAATCTGATGCCAAAGTAATGCAAGTGTAAACTTATGAAACTGTTGTTACTGCTTTTTTAAGCCTTTGATTGTGAACTTTGTTTATTAATGTCCCAACATTGTGAAGAGCTGTAGCATTAGTAGAAAAGTGCTTGCTTTTCACGCTGAAGGTAGTCGGTTCAAATGCCTTATGGATCATGCAAGAGTCTCCTTCGAGACTTTAAAATGGAATGTAGTGCTTCCCAGCTTAGCACTAATGAATCATGCGGACGTTTATGGAAAGAAATGACACAGTGCTACCAATTTTGATAACATTTACCGTGCTTCTTCAGCCATGCGGGTTAGAGGCTAAAGAAACAGAGGTAGGTGCCAGCCTACACACCAAACCGTGTAAGAAGGAAGCAACTTCATCTTTGACTTTGTTGTCAATGACATTGCAAAAGATTTGTTTACCTCTTATTTGGTTTCCTTATTTTGATTGCAAATCTCTTGCCTTGGTAATTTTACTTCATACATCTTTCACATCCCTGATCATTTCATCATTCCTTGTTTCCTTCCATCCCTACTTCAGGACGAAATGGATAAATTTAAAGATATGATAGTACAAGAACTGAAAGAGGTTCATTCACAGAAAGATGCCGCAGAGCAGGTTTGTGGTTTCCATAGGTTCCATGGCTTACATGTTATTATTGTTATCGTAATGAAAAGTTCACACCTTCTGTAAATCTCATTGGCAGCAATACATCTACGATATGTTTTGGGAAGAGAAGCACAGATTACTACGTGTGTACCACTATTATTACTGCAAAGTTTATTTTCATTTTCTGAGCTTTCGTGCCCGACACGGTTTTTTTAGCCTGTAACGTGGGACTCGTTTTATTCTAAGGAATTTTAGGGTCAACTGTATTAAATAGTACCTGTTTTGGATAGATAGTTTAAACTTTATTAGTTTGTTTTGGTGTTCTGTCGAAGCAATTTTCCGTGAGTCGGTTTTCTGGCGGCCTCAAGGGCCATCTGTTATTCAATGACCAGTTTAACTATGGCATCCTGAAATGTTTCAAAATCAAGATAGTATTACTGAAATGCATTCCTACGTTAAGCCTAGTTAGGGTTTACTGACTATTTACTTTAGTAAAAATAGTTTTGATTTTAATTGCTAATCCCTTCCGATTGTGACAGTTTGCCCAGCTTTTAGTTTACGTGATGCCGTTTTGTATCTAGTGTGTGTATTAAAAACAGGAGCTTCTTAATTGAAAGGAATAAGTAAAAAATATAAAACGTGATTTATATTTCTCGACCTTGTGTCTTAATGGACCATAGCGTCGGTAGACAGCTCTACAAGTACTATCCTATGTCGGTATATACCACTTGCAAATTATAGTTGGTTTGCTACTTGATTGATCGCACAGGTTAAAAGTAGCTTAAGTAGCACTCCATGTAAGCAAGATACTTGAGCTAAGAACGGAGAGAACTGATGCCAGGAAAGTTAAATTATAAGCTACTATAGAAACTTCTTTTTGAAAACAAGGAACAACCTTGTTTAGATCAATCATACTAACTGATATAACAGTAAGGGTTTAGCACGTCATTTCTCGACAATTTGAGCAAAATACGAGAAGAACCTTGATCCGACAAGTGTTGTCTAACCGCATTATTAAACAGAATATATTTGGCATGTAATTAATTGCATTCCATTCATCCATTAAACCACATACCTCGATTACTAGTCAGTTACATAATGAATCAATCATCTATTCATCAATGTATCCATCAATTTGCGGGATCATCCATTTGTAAATTCAGCGATCTATCCATGTGTTGAATTCTTCATTAATTCATTCTTCCACCGATATTTCAATTTGTTTGTCAGTTTAGTAATCCATATTAGTGAATTAACCGAACCAGCAATCGAGCAATTAGTGGTCCCTTTCGAACACATGACTATCCTTGTATCCATCCATTTGTCAGTCCGTCTGTCCTACGTTAGTCCTTTTATTTATCCGTCCATTTAATTTCCATTTGTTCATTGATGAATTCATTTTTTATTTTCTTTCTTATTCAGTTATTTGCTTTCTCCAACTTTCTATTTTATTCCTTTGATCTATCAATCATTCATCCTCACAGGTAGTTTTCACTACACTAGAGCCCTTTTATTTCATTAAGGCTTTTTTATCGTCAATTAAACCATTGCTCATTTCCTCTTATGTATGAGTTTACTTGAATCTTGAAAAGAACTTACTACACGCTCAGCCAGTTTGATTGTCAATGCCAGTTTACTGTACCTTTGATCTAAAGTCGACATAGAAGTTTTGTTTTTTCATCATACAATACCACACGATACTAGCACCTACAACCTGTTACAGTTCAGTTAAAAAACGCATTTAGCTTGTTATCTTCTCCATATTCGTTAGTGTTTTATGGGAGTTTTTTTACCTTCTAGGCTTTAAAAGATTTACAGCGACAGATAAGTAAGTACCTTCTTTCCTCCATCTTAATTTATGCCATGGGCAACGCTATGGGCTGGACACCTCCACGCCCTATCTCTATTTTATAGTTTTCTGATAGTCAACATGGGTATGCTGGAGTATATTTATAGTGGCTCGAAAAATGTGGGTCTAATATTTTCTTTCCAGATGAAGGTCTTGCGAAGGACGTGATCCTTCAAAAGATTTCGTCTTCTCTCGCTTTATTGTAATTACCATCATTTTTGGTGGTTGCCAGCTCCTCTGGATGATGCGATAATAGCGTACTAGTTGTGATGGACACAGTTCAGCGTAATTGATTTGATTTTGTTGTTTAATTTTTGGTAAAATATCAATAGGTTCTAATGTGTAACTGTAGTTGCAATTGCTCTAACCTAACATTATAATTATCATAATTAACATTTTAAGTCAATCGCAGACGAGATTTTTTATCCGCAGTCGTTTTACAAAAGACCAAGGTAGTTCATTTAGCAAAAGGACGAAGTCAGTCTGTCTATTGGTCAATACTAAAGCATAACAGGGAAAAATTCAAAGCGCTACGCGATTCTTCTTAACTTGATATTTATAAATTTAAATACATTTTTGTCCTTGCTCTTCATTTACTGAGTTTAAACTTGAGTCGCCGTTGTATATGGATATGACGACGACCTTGCAAGTCTTTGGTTGCAAGTTCGAATCCGCGTCACCGCAAACAAAATACCTTTCGAGGGAAAAGGTAACTGGAGCCCTCTTGCAAGTAAAATTCCCCATTTCTGGAATGGGGATCAGCAACACTGAAATGCTAATTATCCCATAAAAACCCAACTTGTATTTAACAAATTTCTTTTTGAGATGTTGTGCATGAATTGTTATTTTTCAAAAATAATTTATCGTTCTGTTTACATTTTCAGTTAGGTCATCGGTAGCATTAAATCCCCTGTTTTGTCAGTCTTGAAGCCAGTGTCACTTTTGGTAGGGGACAGCCAGTCGGTCTTACGTCTTAGGCGTGGCAATGAATTTAATCCATAGGTAGATTTGAACCAGAACAATTTGGTTCATGAGAATGTTGATGAACCAACTGTGCCACTCAGTTAGTAACTTGATTTGCTTTAGCTTCATAGATCTATTTAGTAGCGTTGCACCATATCACACCTTTTGCCTGTATCTCTATATCTTCACTGATTTTCAGTCAATACCATTAGTCCGCGTCTTTTACTAACTAATAAGGAGTTAACTCTAAATATGCTACCTCCCTGGTACCACCACGAGAGCACATTTAAATTCATTTGGATCCTAGTCATAATCTTGAATTATGTCGTGGCAGAACAACACAACATTGACCTGTGAACGCAAGGAGCCTAAAACTAGTTGGTATTAGTCTCTTGGTTGAAAATCTGCAATAAATAGGTAGCACAGGGCATTTAGAGGACATAAGAAAATTTTGTGTCATGAAGACCTGGTATATTACAAGAGAGAGAATGTAAGCTGTGTTGCAAATTCGTCTTGCCTTTCTGAGCCAAATTTTGCTTACTCTTGGGAAAGTCTCGATACATGGTAAAAATTATAAGAGATGCTGGCATGTACATTTTATGCCTATTTTACTACGATCACATCTCGTGAGTGATAATCCACTATATTATGACTTTATTTGAATTTATTCAATTTGTCAAATATTACCTTGTAATATTCTAACTATGTAATATTCTAACTTATGTCAGCGTCTAAAATGTCCAAAATCAAGACTTGGTTTACATATTTTCTTATTTAGTTCCCAGTTTGTTTGTTTTATGATTTAACATTTACTTTATCTTTTACACAGGACGAAAAAGGTCTATGACTGGTGATCTCGAGGTAGCCTCAGTTATTTAATTTTATTCATAACACCGAATTTTTATTTTCAAATTGAATTGCTCTATGCTTTTCAATTTGTCAGGATAATTTCTTTGGTCCCTGAAAACATGTTTTTTCAAACCTCAAAATAGCTATGTAACAATCTGCCAGTCACGAAATATTTCTACTAATTGGCATTCAATAATATGATTACTGGCTTATACTTGTTTATGTTTGTGGAAGTAACTTGTTCTGTTCAGTGACATAAAAATAGCATAACGTAAATCCTCGAATTTTTGAATAAGAATTTTTGATATTTTGAATGGGACTTATTTGAGGGAGGGGCTTATCAAATCGTCTGGGGCATGCCAATTAAAGATTTTCAAAATTTCTTTTTTCTCATAATAAAAATGAACAATTTGAATATAAAAATTAGTCCATAATCTCTACGATTGATTTGTTAAATTCATTTCTTCCTACTAAGTGGCCAGAAGAGTAACATTAGACTTCGATATGAATTACAAACTAGAATTTACTGCTCCAATGCGAGGACGTTATATATATATAAGGAAACCTGGTCTCTAAGGTAGGAGAAGAACTGGTGTGTCATAAGGACGATCGGGAAGAGCCAATATGACCATAATGCAACTGGCGCTTTCAGTCAGCATGCCGTGAAAAAAGCGAGCAATTAGTTGGTCATATTCCAGTTGACATTTCTCACCTGATAAACTATTTTCTCGATGCTGCAAATAAAAATACCTTGATTGCTGTCGTTACTGGGAAAAGAAAACGAGAAATTAATTTAGTTGTTCCCGTGAAGTATATTCCATACACAGAGAATCAGAAGCATACCCAGGTATTGGAGACAAAACTGCTAGAAAAACAAAATCTCTAACTTGCTATACATAGCCAAGGCATTGTTAAAATACCTAGTGTATTTTAGTTAGTAATTCCTTTATGAGCCTTTAATTTATTACATGAATTTTTGTGGTATCTCGATAAAACGCCAATAGGAACCTCAGATGGCAAAAATCATTATGTTGGCAGTGGGGGCTATTGGAGGGGGAACTTATTAACAATTTGTGGTTCTAGGGTGTGGGCTTTTTCGAAGGGGAGGTTGTTCGAGGATTTACGGTACTCTCAAACTGAGCCCAATTAATGCTATTACTTTTAGCCTACTTGTAATATTGAGGTCTTAAATGTCCGATTTTCAATCCAAGATCAACATTGACACAGAGGTAAAAGAAAAGAATAAATGACCTTGTATTAATTTCCCGTTGAAGATAAATTTCTAGATCAAAAGAAACAGATTTATTTAGTCCAACTCTAAGAATTCCAACACCGGACTCACTTCGTATCGGATTCTTGATCCAATCCCTTGTGAAGACTCCTTCTGTTCACACGATACCTGACTCTGATTAGAGCTCTGTTTAAACGACTTCACCTCACATCAAGTTGCTAAGCCTCTTGTTAAGAGAACATAGTATATCAGCAAGCACAGTTTGAAATTTAGGCCCCAAACCTGGAATTGAAGACGAAGCCGTCTGTACAAAGAGAGATTTCGAAGCGATAGCGCATCGGATTCACTTGTTTCCACTTGCTCGGAAGCGAATCGATGAGAAAAGTAATTCGATATTTACCATTTTTAAAGCAAAGCAAATTCACTCCGCAAAAACGATACGAGACTTATCGGATTCTGTCAGTGCTGTGTAAACAGAAGGTCAATTTTGTATAACCAATGAAGTAAATCCGATATCGTTTAAATGTGGCGCAATTGAGTTAAATTAAACTGTTAATGTTGTTTCTTTCCTGGTGGAACAAGTAAAACTTATTCGCATAGCTTATCTTTATCGTTTTAAAACCCGCGATCGCTCCTTGGTTGCAATGCAGCAATTTTTTAAGTCTGTGAGTGTTTGAACTATAGATAAGGTATGCCTCAAATTAATACAGAACACTTTGAAATGAAATGTTTGGCTGCATGAAGTGAATATTCGCCTTTTGAGGCATTCTGCGGATTAAATTGTTAAATTTCATCCACTCTTTTCACTGGTGGACGCAATGTAGTTTTGCTTTCTGCTAAAGAATGACGTGGGTTGGCGTGCACGACGTTATTTTCAAACATCTTCAGTTCAAGGACCCGCAAGGAATCAGACTGCAAGGGAGAACCAGCATCGCATTGCAACAATTGGCAGTGTGCTGTTGATTGAATCTCCTCACATAGGTGTAGCATCCTTGCGAAGGTAACAAGTGTGCATTTGTGCCAACAAAATTGAATGTTGTACAAGTTCTAGTCATTCGAATGGTTGCTGTAAAGCATGAAGATGTTCATTGTTGCTTTCATGTCTCTAACGCCTCTTTCGTCTCTTGATCTTACATTAAAATCTGAATTTTGCTAACAGTTTTGGAGACAAGCATTTTACTTTTTCAAGATTTTAGCCGAACAAACAGTAGAGCCAATGAAGATTTTCCATTTAAACAATCTTTTTCTGGTACAAACTTGAAAATCGCCTTGAAACTTTGCGACATTGCGCTGAAAACATACTTAAAAGCTTTTTTTGTCTGACACACTCTAGAATATGAATGGTCAGAAAAGAAAGTACCTACATACTGGCGCTTACAAAGCGAAAATAACTTCCAAAACATGCGATTCTGCCATAGGCCATTCAGAATGCGCCAGAATGTATATGGACGAGAATTTTCGGATAATTGGCTAGATTGTCCTTTCATCTAAGTGTATTGGAGTCTTTCTACATTAAAACAAGAAAATCAGTACTCTGTACGCAGAAAGAGTTCGTTTTTTCTCTTGGACTCTTCCAATTACGCTTTGTTTCTTCATTTCTCTTCGTTTCGTTTTCCTTTCTTGTTTATGATTGGCTAGTTTCGATACATGTTTTGTATAAAAAGGTTGCCATATACATATACTTTCCTTTCTGACGATTCATACTCTGAATAGCATTTTTAGCTCAATGTCGCAAATTTTTAAAGGCGATTTTCCGTGTACTGTCGCTAGTGTGTTTAGTTAACCTCTACTCCACCTCTAGGAGCCTTTTAAACTCTCTTGGCATGATGTCTGATGTATATCATAATACTTGATATGCATTACGCTTGTTGTTTTCTAAGCTCCAGCTCATAATTGAGTAAAAATAGGCCGAGTCCGATATGTGATATGCTAAGCTCTTGTTTTAGTTGGGGCGTCGAGCTTTTCCACAATCAATCTTTGTTCCTTCTTATTTGGGGTACATTGTCTTTGTGTGAGGATGCTACTTCTAAGCCATTCTCTTCGTTGCAGGATGTAGATGGTGGGCCAGAGAAAAAGATTCAAGTTTTGAAAGATGATTTCAGTACACAAGTTAGTTTAGAATTTTATATTTTGACTGTTAAACACCTGTAGGCACTCATGAAATTTTGTGTTTTAGTAAAGATGCACTTTCTTGCAATATTGTAAAACAACCACGAAGAACATCGATGCTGATGGCATACAGTTGAGGTATTGTTACGAAGTTGCCAGTTTAACTCGTCGAATTGCACAGAGTAGTGAAACGAATGATATGAGCTACCGTGACATCCATACCCATTTCTCGGCGTTTTATGAAGAAAGGCTGAGACTAAAACCTCCGGCTAAGATTGTAGAATACTATTGAATATTTTATTCCTCATAATAAAGTGATAAAGTTTTGTGCCAAGGCAGTTAGTTGTCTGACTTCGATGAAAGTAAGCTAATCTGTTACCTTGGAAGTTCCTTTTTTACATATCTACACTACGAATAGCCCATGGCTAACCTGCGCAGTGCACACATCACTATTTCTTAAGTTTTAATTTTCAGAGATCTGTCAATTTTCTTTGCAGTTTTTCTGACACAAGGAATAAAAACAAGGTACTTTGATTCAATATTGCTCAATCTCTAGTCGCCCACTGTAACTACTCCACTATCACGTCGAGAGGCATTAGGTACAACAAGTGACATAGAGTAGTTGATGTCTATTGTGATAACTTTGAATAGACAGTCATTTGTAAAGCCTTTGATGAATACTTCTCAATACAGATCCAGGAACTGAAATTGTCATATCAAGAGGAATTATCAAAGCTAGATCGAAAGTTTAAGACAAGAGAAGAAAACCTCAAAGCTGGATACGAGGCAGAACTGGATAAGGTATTTGCAGAGAGGAATTAGACATGTTAATCGTTGTTAAAAATATTCACTGACTCGACTATGTTCTTCACTTTCTAGCGATTTAAGGGTGATAGTGGAGGAGATAATACGGAAGGTAATGGAAGTAAGCATATTAGCAATGGTAAGGTAGCTTAGTAAAAAATGGCGATAATTTGGTGGCAAGGACAGCTCTACAGCACCGTTCTGTGGGACTCTGGTGGCGCGGCTGCCCGAAGAACCATTAGATGTGCGCTTAGTGATATGTGCTACATCAATGTTGCATTTCAGAATATTTTCGATAGCTCCAAGTGGAGGAAGACAAATACATCTAGTGCGGAATGGGGGCAAACGTGATGACGAATAGGACGACTACGCAAATATCTGTGCCCCAATCCGATTCCCATCACTCACCTCATTGACGTTTCGTTGTTTATTTTACGGTTTTTTTCTTGGTTCTAAATTGTCTTTTTTGTCTTCGTACAGTCCAAGTCATTGCTTGCACAGTATGAGTCAGCTTTGAATAAAGAACGAGATGTAAATGGAAGAGGAAACATCGAAATGAAATCAATGGCTGAGGTATTAGTTTACAGTACTCTTAGAATGTTTATTTCTGTATTCGTACTGCTTTTAGGCATAGTAAGTGACCTTGTAATTTGCGATTTCAAAGTTGCGTTTTCATGCACCCTAATCAATTGGCAGCAATCGCGGACGAAAATTCTTACAATAATTTATTATGTAAATTTGATGTTTGGAAAGGTAAACGACAAAGTGTGCTACAATACAACTGAAATGCCTATCAAGCAACAAGAGGAAAATGCTTTTCACGAAAGATAATCATGGCGTGGAAAAGCAAAAATTATTTGCTTACTTTGTTTGTTTTTGTATTTGTTTGTACTTTCTTCGCTTATATCTTGTGATTTGTTGTTATCAATGCCTTTGTACACGACAGACCCAATTAACGCGCTCCAACAGACATTGTTCTCTTGAACTGTTTAACGAGAAGCTGGTATTTAAAAGTGAGGATTTTTCATCTTGTGAAAGTCTTGAAATAAAAAGATTCCCGTGTACTTTCGTAAAAGATATGAAATTTAACAGATTTTAAAGGAAGGAAACGGAAATAAATTTCTGGAAGGAAGACCATTTAAAAGTTGGGATAACGGAAGCCGAACTTCTGGCGAGCTCAGGAAAGTAGGAGGACGATCAAAATTTGCAAGGGAGTTCGGTTTATTTTAAATAAATATAATGCATTGTCACCTGGACTACTGTCAGTGGTCTTACTATCAAACAAATCCTTGGAAGTATATAGTCCGGGAAAGTGATATACGAATATTGCTTTTAGTGTAAAAATGGGATGAAGCATCCTGAGATCCAGATCTTGAAAAATGAAACAAGGACAGTAGGGATAAACTTTGAACTGAGTTTAGAGACTCCTCGTCGATACTCTAATAACATACGATTAATAACATACGATTTATTTTTCACTTAATTATTGACTTCGTAGAAATTAAGAGATCTTGAAAAGCTTGTAGAAGAGCAGAAGGTGGGTCTGGATTTTTCTGTTTATTGGGCTCAGTTGGAAAAGCATTGTCTCCCACATATCACACTTTTAGCTTGTTTTTTTTCAGTAGCATGTTTGTTAATATTCTGAATCCCATGATTATAGAACTTGCAAGAAACAATACGCTTCTTAAGAGTCAACTTCACTCATTATTACTCGGGTTTTGTGGTTCGAATTTGCAACGTCGGGCTTTGATCGTCGTCTTATCCACTAGACTACAGTTTTGCACAAAATGTAGTTCTGCACGGCTCGTATGCAACTAATAAAATATATAAATTTATTTTTTACTTTACCGTTGTTTTGAAGAAAATGACGATCCATCCGCGAATTTTCGACCTGCAAGGCCTTGGTCATGCTACGGAAGTGATGCACAACTGGGCAAAAATACGATGCGACTAGTGCGGAAGCCTTGCCCCCAAGATTTCTACTAGAAATTATAACGAATGATGGTGCCTGTTAATAAACTCCCATCATAGCAACCGGTTGCACAATATCCATGATTAAGGAATAGCTCAAAGGGGATCGTGGCAATTTTTGTTACTTCTCAATAACGTGGGAACAATTTTCTAGGTAGCAGTAGAAAGGGTGCTATTGTGCGAAGAACTAAAGCTATAAAGTTATAGCTATAACGACCTAAGTTTTGAACCGACGTTATCTGACTACCAACCTGACTTCTGTCCTTTGAGCTTTATAGCTCAACAGAAATGATTGTAATAGATAGTACTCGTTTTTCCTTTTATCTACAAGCTAATTACTTCCGTAACATTTACGATCAACAGCATACTGTCAGTAGCTTGATGTGAATGACGTTGTGTGAGCAAAAAAACTCCGCCTGTTGCTCCGCTTATTTTAGTATACTAATCATACCTACTGGCTCATATGAGTCTGCTTATATGCTTTGTATGCGATAGAAGGATAAGAAATCTAATTTCGGAACTGTTTTTTATACAAATAACGGAGAAAGAAAGATGATTTTATGAAATCTATAGGTTCACTTTTTCCTCTAGATAAGATACGGCACTATCAGTATTTGATTATCACTTAGTTCCTTTATTTGATACCTAAAGGGACCTCGGAATGGTTGAGAGGCCTTCCATGAGTACATATGCTTTGTATGGAAGCGTTTATATTTTCGCCTCCCATATTTTAACTTGCGGACAGCGGTCACACCCATCAATTCGTTTAAGAAATCTGTTTCTTTCCACGCTTAGTTGTCCAGTTGATGTTGTATTGATGTCCAAAACTTTTCTGTGGACTAAATATGTTTCTTTTCGTTAATGGTCTGAATTTAGTATTTAGGGACTTGCCTTACAATAATAAGAATTTCTTTTGTTGGCATTTGGCAATGTGGTCAATTTTGAAAGGGGATACACTTCCTGTCATAGATTGTTACTCAGTTGGCTATAGTTTTCTTATAATCCATCTTATTTCAAGGCATCGCAAGCCGAGAAGGATTCGGTACTAACACTGTCTCAGTTGAACAAAGTTCCACCAACTCCACCACCGAGTAAGTATTGAATTGTCAATTTGAGAGGTATTAACAATTATTTGGTACGTATTAAGTGGAAAAACAGGGGAAGAGAAGAAGCAAGTAAGTCTTACCCCGAGTTCCCCGAAGGCCTCAGACAGCAAAAACGTAAATTATTCAGACTTATTCAACTACATAATTATT
Organism: Chironex yamaguchii; assembly: GCA_024741275.1. Lineage (NCBI taxonomy): Eukaryota > Metazoa > Cnidaria > Cubozoa > Chirodropida > Chirodropidae > Chironex > Chironex yamaguchii. The sequence continues at coordinate 15,886 of JANTCA010066397.1, read as the reverse complement.
GCGTGCTGTGTCAAAGATTGCATAAATTTCCAGTATTTCGTCTTCTCCTTCTTTATGTCTTTCTCTTCTTCTTCCTTTTGGCTTTTATCCTGCTTCTTGAGATCGTAGGTGCGGTGCCTCCCTCCTCATAGTTTAACATGGCGATCTATTCTGGTAATGCTGTTATTATCAGAAGCCGTTTCTGTCACGATATCTCGTCTTTATGAATTGGGATGCAAAGTTTAGTTGTCTTTCATGCAAAGGGGCCTTCTCTTGCCCATTTGGCGTGCTGTGTTCTTCTTTACCTCGATCCGCCCAGATCACTGCAGTAAGCTCCTTTCAATTTTTAGGTGATTAGTCTTCGATTTAATAAAGTAATTTAAGAATTCCTAAAATGGTAAACTCTTTCTTGGGATGCGAGAACTATTTTGGAACAAAGTCTTCGTTGGCCATGTCTTGTGTAAAAGTTTCTACCCATTGATTTATTTTTCTTTCTTTCCTTTTTTGTATTTGCTTCCTCAATAGTTTATATTTAAGTATTTTTAGCACGATTGATTCAACACCTTGAGGCGAAATAAATGTATCATAATGAGATATTCGATTAACTTCCAATATTGAAACGTAAATTAGTGTCTTCTGTTTAACTTCCTATGTATTTAGCGTTTCAACGATTGAGTGACGATCGTCCTTCAAACGTGGTTTAAAGTAGCACAATATGGAGCTGTTTTAAAAAGTTATGAAATCCAAGATATTTCCATTTATTTATTCCGGGGCGTTAGTTGTCCGTTTTGCCATTGTTTTTGATGCAGGTAGTCAAAGTCTAAAACTAGTATACAATTTAAAAGAGCTGGTTATGCTTTGTTTAAAAGAGTGGAAGCTGCGATGACCACTTGAAGATTGGCTTCCAGTGACACCTATGTTTGCATGTGTCTCAAAGAACATTAAATCACTCGACATCAGAAGACTTTGAAAACACAGTAATTTTACCTCTGCACTTCCATCATGTCTTACATGCCACGTTAATGGAGGGCATTGTATGTGTCGTATTAGACTGTATAGTGTTGCCAAAACAAAGCAACAATTAAGTGGTAACACCGTCTACTAGAGGAAAGATGCCATCAGAATCTTTTGACGTAGATAACTTTAAATAAACAGTTTTTCAGTTTCTGTTTAGTTGTAGTTTAGGAATAGCAAACGGTGTTACATTTCCATTTCCTTATTTTTGTTAATACGTTTAACTATATTTTGGCATTTTTAGGGACGTCGCAAACATCCACAGATGCGTTAAGATCATCCGGTGATCATGGTGGCCCTGAGCCAGGTACAGTGCTTGTTATTGATTTCTGTCTACATTCATATGTTGTATATCAAATACAGAACACAAAGTCCAATTGTAAGACCTCAGAAACGTTGAGCTTAGCATAATTTGCTTGTTTTGGTTCTGTTTCTGTCAGAACAGAATTAAAGTAACACCTTTGAATTTGTGAACCAAGGTCTCCAGACAGCAAGCCCTGGCACCTATTCTACCGAGCTAAACAGCAATGCAACTTGACTCCAAGCAATGTTAGATAGTTGTTGTTTACTAAAGGACAATGTACTGTCTTAACTTTCACCGAATGCCTGTCAATTGCGTAGTATATGATCTGAGTCAAGATTCTTTTGTCGTGTAGACGCTCGCATTGATCAATGAAGCTGCATAAATGAGTAGTGAAATCTCGTTGTGTTCTCCACTCCTGTACACAGATATTCCAGTTGGCCACATAGCTGTGCAAGTAGAGTAATTGGTACAGTAGGGGGCTAGTCCACTAGTTGCACTATGCGTTAACTTCCGTAATCTATCCGTTAGTGTTGAGTGCTAAGCAGGGAAGAATTATGTTCCATTTTTAAAGTCTTTGGTATGACCCAGTCGTGGATTCGAACTCACATCTCTCCGTGCGCAAACCGTGCACTCTACTACTATGCTATTGCTGCGGCCATTGTAAATGGAAATCATGCACACCATAAAGTACTTATCCCCCTCTACACAGGCGTACAACCAGATTATTTTTGCTCCTGTTCTAAAGTGAACTAAATTGAGTCAGATGCACAATTTGTACCTATGGTATTGACAGATGAAAAAAAAAACTGGCTAAACTTATGCAATTTTAGCCGGTGTTTTTGTCTCGTAATGCAATGAGCTTTCAATTCACCGAAAGGTCAAAAAGAACTATCACTGGAAGAGTACGAAATTAGAAAATTCTAAGATGTTTGTAAACGCTGCTGTCTAGGACGCTGAACCTATATACCGTAATGGTTTGTTTTACTTCAACATCCCTACGATGAAGTGCTGTGTTCGTTCCATGTGTTGCGGTATGTTACTTCCTATTTTGAACTCCTCTTTTTCCTCTTTACTAGATGATACCATATCTCTGTGGGTGGCAACTATCAATCACCAGAATTACAGAGTATGGAGGACATCTTCAACACCTCAGAGTGATTGGAAAGACGTTTTTGCGTTCTGTGCTTGCACAAGACCTACCGGCAAATATGATGTTCCTGTATTCGTGTACTCTGCGGCAGGGTCCCCGTATTGGCGCCAATATATTTCCGGGCAAGCAAGCCCACCAAGATCTCACTACAAACAAGATTTTGTTTTTTACGCATCCAACACTGAGCTTTTAGGCACGTTCAGAGTCACAGTGATGGATTCTGGTAGTGGTTCAGTAGTTAGATCAATGATGTCAAAGGCCAGTTATGTAGAAGGTTGGAAAGATAAAGGTTTTTCCTTTTACGTCATGAAAGCAAAGACTGGACAAGGTTTGTCTTTCAGTTTATTACTTTTTCGTGTCGACAATGTAATCAAACGTGGTTGAATTTAAACATATCATTTATCGACTTCCCTAATCTGTGGCAATACGTTCGGTAGCTGGCGTTCTTTCGTTGTAGCACACAAGTGTTTTTAAGGAGAAAGCACTCAACCACCACCAAGGATTAAAAGACAGTAGCTGCCCTACTATTATATTCGATAAGAGAAACTGGGGCCGATAAAACACTACGCGAAGTAGGTCATAAGCACTGAATATTTGTCACAGCACTTTGATCCGTTTTTCAGGAGTGGTTCTGGGATTATGGCAGTCATTTTCAACCTCCTTGGACATTATAGACATCATTGAACTCGTAGGAGCTACTCTTTAAGACTTAAGAGGACACCTTAAAGAAACTTACGTTTTGACATTTGTTAATTTTTTATGTCAGTATTGAAGCAGTCGTGTTCGGTTCACATCCACCTCTTCCCAAGTGGCACTTCCAGTACAAAAATCCTGCTGATGCACATTTTGTAATGAATAATATAATACATCGTGTGCATGTCTCTTATTGGCATGAGTGTTCACAGACAAGTAATCTGTCAAGAAAAAAAGGTTTAAGGCCTATAAAACTTATTGGTTTAGCATATTTGAAATCTTTCAAAACTAATTACCGTAAAAACAATATTTTATTTCAAAGTTCAATTCCTTACAAGGAATTTTTTGTCCGGAGTTCTTTATTGATATTTAATTGGTTTTAAAATTTAGCTGAAATATTTATTCGTCTTAGCTGTTACAAAGTCCGTATCCTTCTTCAGTACACTGGACGAAACTGGTTCTGGTGAGTGTATTCGCAATTTTCAATTTGAACATATTGCTTACAATAAATTGAGCCATCTGTATACTCGTACTGTGCGGTTTATTGCGTGTCAGGAGAGGTTTTTTTCCATATTAAATGGAACAATATCGAAGTAGACTTGTATTACTTCCTATCCTGTGCCCTCGTCATCGGTACTGCAGCCGTAGCTGTTTGAGGTGGAAAGATGAAAATATTGTTTGGTTTGTTATCCAGCAAATCAACGTCAGGTGTGATCGGGATGTGATTACCTACCTCCTAACTCAGAGTGTTTAATTGAGGTAAAGAGTTGGACGTTTTTATACCCAAAGGTCACTTATTATAAAATTGAGGCATACATTGTGTTAAACTTGCAAAAATGTAAAGCAGCTGAAGTTATAGCAGCGGCAAGTAATCCACACGCACTTAAACGGACACTCAATGTTGGCATTAGTAACTGGCCTCTTTTAAGTGTCACTCTTGCATAGGTAGAATTCAGTAATAGTTTTGAGAACGAATTTGAGGCTTATCACTCATCAAATTCTTATCTCGACCACAAACTAATGAAATTAATAACACTAAGCGCCGTAGCCTTAAACAGATTTTCTGTTTTAAGCGTATTGCGTTTTAAGACTCAACATCCATATCCATACTATTGTCATGGTGAACAATTCTTTTTGACATGCTTGGTCACATAAAAGGTGCTACTCAAGGGCAGATCCAGACAAAAGTATGACCGTGGCTCTATTGGAGAAATAAATTAGGTAATGGGTATATCAAAATCAGATTGGATTCCCTTCAGACTATCGTCTCAAGCAATCTTCTTAATGGGCTCGGAAAATCGTGATCTCGAGACAGAATATCTCAAAATTGATTGCTTAAAATCATTATGTAAGGACAAATGACTGGATGAATGCCCTTGATAGTATTTTAACAATACGAACAAAACTGGATTGCGCTTCCCTCCCGATGTAACGAATTTGGAGGGGGGAACACACTTTTATTTGTAATATCGAGAATTCGTTATATTGAGACTACTTTTGTAAAATTCAAGGAGCAAAACTGTAGTTTGCATAATTAAAACGAGAGTTTGTAATATGTGATTTCCTAGTATTGAGAGACTAGTGTAATTTATAGTGAATAGAAGGTCATAGCGAAATTCAAATTTTAAAAATCTGGCCGTTGCACAGACACTGGTAGCTCTAGTCTGGATCTGCTACTCCTAGTAATTGCACGTTATAATAACAATCGTCCAATAAAGTTTGCCTTTCTCACTGAAGTATCAGTTAAGTCCTTTGTGTGTAGAACTTACCATTCTGAAATATTTTACAATTGTCTGGTATAACTATGTTTACTACTTATTGTATTAGTACTTTTGTGTGAACCATTTACCCTGTTGTCGCGATGAGAAATATGAATTGTGCTGCCATCGTAGGGGACGATGTTTCAGTGTCGAGTTATACCGGAACTGAGGAAGCTAAGAAGAATCTAGCGGAAGTAATTAAACGGTTGGTATTGCCTTGTCATTTTGCCATTAGTACAAATGACTGCCTGTTGTTATTGGGGTCTTTTTCCCGTCTTTGCCTTTTTTGTAATGTCTATTTCTCCCGTTGTCGCTGTTTCTACTTAAAGTTGTTGCTGTATGACATGCTTTCGTTTAAATAACCATTTAACTGGCTGTTCACGCTAAACCTAAGGTAAATTTTTACTCATTGGATGGGTTGCTTAGATTTGCTGTTTAGCTAAGTGATGAAGGCGTCAGATTTGAAGCCGTGAGACCCGGGTTCGAATTGCAAATGTTCACAGTCATAACTTTACTTTTATCATTGCTTAAGACAACCCTGTCTACTTCTAGATGGAAGTAATGCCTAGATTTAAATCAGCTTCTGTACGCTTATTAACTTGGCTTGGCAGCATTTGTGGCTTGAGGGTAATTACAATATGTCTCAACGTAACTGTGTTTTTGAGTATTAATGTTTCTGACGTGATTGTTATGGTCAGATTGGTTTATACTTTAGAATGTACGGATGGAATCGGGCAGTCGAAAAAGTATAATCGATCAAGACAAAACATTAACAATGTTGGTTATTTATATATCCAATTTATTGGATTTTTAAAGAGATCATTCTTTTACTGCATGATAATTGGAAAATATTTCATTTACAATGACGTCGGCTTGCTTATATGAACCTATTCTGCGTGCAGTTAATACACTGTACATTCTTCAAGAATTTTATAAGCGTCTAACAAATGTGAGATGCCGTACGTGTACACAGTCCAAGCTAAAATGAAAAGTAAGCAAATGTTGTTGACATGGTCTTTAGTTGCTCTGATATCATTTTGACAAGAAGGGATTCGCTGCCATGGCATGGAGTTATTTTTGTATCAAAATTAGTTGCAGGTTACTTTTAGTATTGTTGTCACCATCATTACCATAGTTACACATCATCATCATCAACGTCACCAATACCATCTCAATCGTAATTTACAGTAACATAACTGTTTGTTAATTACACACTGAGAATTGAGTAGACCGAGACCGCCATTTTATGCTGACTAAAAATTTTCTTGGTCGAGTCGGCAGTGTTTTCAATGAGTGAAGCACAATTGTAGAAGGCGAGAAATTTTGCACTATTTTCTGCCCGGTGAAGCTTTGGGTTAAGTGTGACAAAGTTTCGTGTTTTTGAATTATAAAACAAGAGTGCTTTTAAATCAATAGTCTTTCTCTATCTGTTGCTTTACAGAAGTAGAGAAGATCTTATTCAGGCACAGAAAGATGAACTCGATGAAGATGACGAAGAATTGGATTCCGAAGAAGAAGACGAGGAGGAAGAGGACCTCGAGAGAGACGACCCCGATGGTGATCAATTGTGAGTTCACATTCTTGATGAACAAACCACTATATCAGATTCATAAGTAATTAAGTGATTGCCCTTGATATCTTGTGTAATCACTGTGATTTGACTAAAGGCTTTTCAATGTGGTGAAACCTAACAACTTCTGTAAGTTTTAAATTGCCAAGTCAACTGTAATTTCCTGGAGCAATTTTCCTTTTTTCACGTGAAGCCTTCCGTTACACTTGTTGGCACTACCCTTAACGATTCCGGCTTTTAATCCATCTCTGTTTTTCCTGATCTCAGGGGGCAGTCGTCATCCACTTCTCTTTGGGTAAGTTGTTTTGTTATCTTGTGTACAAGTACACTCATAATAGAGTTCATTCATACCGTAGTGTTGTCTTCCATGGCTCGTACCGATAACATGTTTTAGGTCGAGAGTGCACACATAGGACCACCTCCAGCCCACGTAGTGGTAACAGTTAATATCTACTGAAACTGGAAAATACATAGGGATGACCCCTTAGCATGTTTCTTACAAAAATACTCTATAAATGCAGTATTACGATCCCTTTTCTCGTCATGTATTGTTCAGACTAGAAATAGTATTAACTGCGCCAATCATTGCTGATTTTTTACCCTTAATTTCTAAAATTTGGATAACCCATACACCACAGATTATCGAAAAGCGAAAGCAAGCATTGTTTCTCGCATAGTGTTCTTGTGGGGTTTTTTTGCAATAACAGAGAAGGTGATGGCATCCATGAGGTTTACTACTTAAAAGAGCATATTTCTTAACCGAACAATTGCATTGTTAGTAAATTTACCGATACGGAATACGGACAACGAAAATTTTTCGCTGCAATCTGCCTACACTAAGCGGGGCTAGTATAATGCCCCACGAGGCTTGGAGGAATAAATCGAATTTAGCGAGACAGTATGTTAAATAAAATGTTCTTGCTTTCAAATGACTTCTGATCAATATATCATGTTGCAGAAGTTTTTATAACAGAGTATTTTGAAGCCACATAAATGCTTGTCAACAGTTTTTGTCATATGGATTTGCATATGACCAAAGTTGGAATTTGACGTTATTGACTGTACACGTTTCAAGATTTCCGACGTTCAACAGGAGATTTGTTCTATTAGAGTCAGGATTCCCGTGACGAATCTGTGATTTTTATTTGTCTTCTTTTTAAAATATTTAATAGGTATTCATTATTATTTAGTGGCTTTTCATTGTTGATAGACTCTATTCCCTCGTTTGTTTGAACCTTACTGCATCTATATTTGATTCAGGGATCCACAATGTTCGAAACAGGGACATTCAGACCGTTCAAGAACAATCCTCTGGCAACTGGTAAGATCACTTTAGTGGCCTTATGAATTTGAAGTTGATGAAACTGGGGTAAATGTTTGGAAGCTGAGGTCACATATATTAGAAATGGAATCTGTAATGTCGATGAAATTATGTTGTAATAGTTTTACTGATCTTTCCGTTGTCGGAAGACAGAATTTTTGGAGTTTGACAGCTGGTTTAAGTTAATGGGAGGAAATTAATCTTCTGATGTTGTATCCCATTGCATATCACATTCTATTTTATTTACCTGGTATCGATTTGCTGCATGCTAGAAGACAGTAACACTTTTGATAGAATTAGCAATTTTTACAGGTATTTTTTGTTGGGGGTTCGAGGACTTTTTCCTCCGGTTTTGTTAGTTTTTGTATACTTATACAAGTGGTGTTTGTGCTCCACCAATCAACATTTTATGTGAGATTTTGCATAATAGTGACCAATGTTATGATTCTACCAGTGTTATTAATCCGATATTTTAGTTAATGACTCACACTGTTATGTGTATATCTGTCGGAACACTATATCCACCGTATGGGGATGACGATACAAAGTTTAACAAAGTATGGCTAATTTCACTACTTGTCCTTAGCAACGCTAACGAGATTTCTTAACATTTTTTTAATTTTTTGATTTTCGTAGCACAATACAATCATTCGGAGGAAACTATCAAAGTTTACAGGAATGAAGCCATTGAGTCTTTAGAGCTCATCCTCAGTAATTATGGTGTGGATCCAGTAAGTTGTGCAATTATTAAACATTAAATAGGATAACCTAGATAAATTATCAAATGCTAGTGGGATTGTAAGTAGTGCAAAGCAATATGCAAAAGAGCAGAAAATGCCGTAAAGTATATAACTACATTAAACAACATTAAACTTTGTATGTTTTGTAATTTTGCTTTCCTAGCTTAAAACTGGTAGTGCGTATTCGGTCTTGTGATGAGCGATGCAGTTAAAAAAGCTCGCGAAAGGCAAAGGCGTACAAATCAAAATGTCAAAACTGAACTCGCGTAAGATAAAGTTGAATATCCGAAAAAGACGTTTTATTTTCATAATGTGGTTATTGGAAAAAACGATTATAATAGTGTTTTATACAAACGGAATTATATTTTATATTTTAATTACACTTTTATAAGTGATTTTATTACGTAATGTCTAATTACATTAAAATTGCATTTAAAATGACGGTACAACTGCGTTGACATGTACAAATTTCTTGCATGTTTACTTTGTCAGTAAGAGGTCTATCGATTGACATTATAATTGTGCTAAAAATGGTCGCTAAGGTGCTTCTTTTCATCTTTGATCTTGGTGCAGGACGCCACGAAGATGCCACTTAGACAGTACCAAGCCAAAATGAAGAACCATGAGAACCGTGTGAAACAATTAGAACTGGTAAGTTGATTTCATTAAGATTCTAGGGTTGAACATTTGCATCTACTGGCTTTAAATGTAACGGAAGGAATTGAAGAAGACGTGTAGAATTCTTTTCTTTCCGCGCAGTATAAAAGTGAAGCTTGTGAGATCGAGGTAAACAGTACATTTAATTATCGTCATATGTACTTTCATGTAAACCTAAGAAGGTGGAAACTCGTGCCGTGGTCATGTATGTTCAACGCATCCAAATTCTTTAGCAATTGTATGCCTTTGTTTGAGATCAAGGTTATAGATAAGAAGGTACTCTTGATTATGCTTATTTTGTCGTCCGTGCGCAGTACAATTAGCTTCAAGATAAGTGCGTCATGTCATTTATTGCATGGACCGAAATATATACTACTATTGAAATACGTTTATTGCTTTTGGTGCGTTGACTGTATCACTAATAGATGTCAAGATATTCGTACCGTAATTTTGGTTGTAACAAGAGGAGAAGACATTATTTGGTACCATTTTATCTGCCGATGATGCTAGCATTTGTAATAAGAGGACTGTAATTTTAAAAAAACTCGAATATTTAACCTTACACTCTACACGAGATCCCTACTGAGTTTTTGTGTCTATAGACTGTCTTTGACTATTGCTTAAAAAGCATATTGCAATCTTTCTGTTAAGGAACCTTTGGAACTACTTTGGATTTATTGTCAGTTCAAACGAAAGTATTTAAGAAAATCATCATTGAGACATTTGTGAATCTGTCATCTGTCAGTTAACACTTGTCACATGATATGTATTTTCGTTATTTCCGCTTGCCTTTAGTCACACACTTTGTTTTAAAGAGATATTATTTGTCTGCTGAAAAAATAATAGTGTTTCCAACCCTTTGCATTGTCTACATAATCTTTCTTTATCGGTTGTCTTTTTTATTACATCAGAGCAAACAAGATAATTTTATACTTCCTGAAGTTTTTTTCCAAACGTTGTAAAATCAAACTTGGGTGAAAATCGGAATTTATTTGTGTCAATTTTTTGCTTCATTTCAGATTTATTTTTATTTTTCAGGAAAAAGAAAACTTTGGACGTGATAGGAACAGGTTAGACCGTGAAATGGTTTCTGTTTGAGTGAGGGCTTACTGTCCTGCGTATCTGAGAGAAGAAATTTGACAGTCGTAACAACATTGATAGTTGTCTCAGCATGCAGCAAAATACAACAAATAAATATAACATTTTACATCAAATTTCTATTTTACCTTGTTGAAACAAAAACATTGCTTTTGTACGTACAAGCCTGTAGTGGTAACCTGCTTCTGTTCTTTCTCATAATTGAGTAACTTACATCGCACGAAGGTTATTTGTGTATCATTAGTCCTGTCATGATCGCTGTGTTTGAACGAGGTTCTCAAAACTCCTCATCTTTTCTCCGAACTTAATTGGACACGAGGGAAATTCGAACCCAAATTAAGTGGATTACTTATCTGAACTCCCACGTGTAATAAAGATATCGTTAAATGTGATAAAGCCTCTTAAACAATGTTTAAAAATATACTTGTTGAAACCGAGTTTGCTTGAGGACAATCTTGCAATTAACAAAAGTGTAGTACCGTGGTACTAGTATGATGCTAATAAAATATAAAATTTGCAACTTAACCGCCCTTTTGACGAAGGGAACGATCCATCTGCAAATTATCGTCATTCGTATCATTGGAGAAGACCTTGGGGGCAGATCTCTCTGAGTTCGAGTTTCTAACTTACTGTGCGAAAGTGTGTTGTCAAGAATTTGATAACAGGTAACTGGCGCGTTTTTATCAAAGTGTGATCCGTTACATTAATTGCTAGAAAAATTATATGTACACCGTCCTAAGTCGTTACAAATTTTTCGCAATTAAAAGTTTTATAAATTTCACGTTACCTAGTGTTCTTTTATGAACTCGTAATCGCGATAAGACTTTGAAGCTTGTGTTGTCGTTTTTGCCGTCAAAATGGTCCATCCACGCATATTTGCAGCAACAGCCGTGTTTGTTTTCTTACCTTCTGTTTCTTGTTTTGACAAAATAGTTTGGTCGCAGCTAATTTATTATAAACAGGTGGTAGAAACAATGAGCAAAGAACAACCTTTCTTCGCTGTGTCACGTAACTTGACTGTATTCTTGTTTTGTTAGAGTTGAAAATGCTCTTGCTGAACTGGTGCAGGAAAAATTTGATCAAGGCGAACGTTCACGTCAAGACTCACAAGTGTCCCGTCCCGGTAAGGATTACAATGTACATTACAGTCAAAGTTCTATTGTTGTAAAAAAGAAAAGTAGTTTTAATTGCTCAGAAAGCATTCTCCTTTGAATTATTGTATTTTTTATGCTTCATTGATAAATGTTCGAACTTTTAATCTGAAATGGACGCGAAAACAAGGCGCCCTCGTTTCCATAACTGAAGATGAAGGTATCAGGTTTGCAGCCTTGTAACTTGGTTCCATGGTTAACCACTTACTTTTCACTTTCGTTCTTATTATACCTGGGATATGTACAAACCTCGATGAATAGCGAGCTGTTAGGTTTTTATCTGATTTTTGTAGGCTCAGTAACCAACAGACATTCAGTTTGACAAGCGTGTTTGAATGCCATAGAATTGTAAAACTATGCGTTGTGAGCTGTTTAGTTTTAGACGGAAGGGCGTTTAAGTTTCAAGGAGACCCAAGCTCAAAGAACACATGGGAAACGACTTCATGTTTTATTATCATACCACCCAGTCCACCTTTATTGTCTTCATCATTGGTTTTTCAGCATTTCATTGAAAACAAAGCAAAGGACAGTAATGAATTGCAATGAATATTTCTTATGCATGAATGTGTCCTTCTGCGGTTAACAGATAAAAAGTAGTTATCTAAGTTTCTCAGCAGTATGACTGTTACAAACAGGCTTTTTTGTAAACATTCCAATCAGGATACTAAATTACTCTCTTTTTCAATTGCGCTAGCAAATGCTCTTCGTTTTATAGATATTCAAAGGCTCATTAGATTTTTGGTCATTAATGTTACATCCTCTTGTTTTGTGCATGTTCCTTCTATAAAACTACTCCTTGTGGTGAAATCATATTCATGGATTGCGAAAGTCTGCTGGACACAACCCCAAATACACAGTATTGACTAATAACAAATCTTTGTTCCTGAAAAATTAACAATGGCATTTTTATTTTTATTTTACACGCTGGGGCAATTGCCTGCGCCAACCTAAATGGCCTGCGCAAGGCATTGTACTGTATTGTACATATTGTAATATGTGATTGATAAGGAATATCCAAAGCATTGTTTTACATGAAATTGCATCATAGTGTTGGTTTGTCGTTTTTAGTACAATACCTTGCAGATATTCATCCCTTTATTGCAGTTTATTGATCGAAAATGAAAGCGGACTAATGGGAGTCAAAAGCAACTTTACAGGAACAAATTCACAGGAACATGACACATCAGAATTTGGAAACCTACTGTGATATGACTTTCCTTGAGCTTTAGATGTTATGAATCAACTACATAGTTACGGTGCAAAACTTTCCGCCTCAAAATGTGCTACATGTAAAATCCTATTAAATTTTGCTGGCTCTTTAGTCGAAGTCCTCGTAATGGAAAAATTAGGTACAAACCAGCTTTTAATTTTCTCATCTTCTGGATATTCTGTAGTCACCCAGCATACCACCCTTTTAATTACTAGCGTTGCTGTATTGATACCAAGTCATGTTAAAGCAATCATATCAGTGATAAACCTCCGAACTTCGGCTAACCTTCCCTGTTTCTGAACAGTCCTGGTGTTTTTCGTATTTGTGCCCTTATTGTGTTTTGTTTCATAACTTTTTTAGCTTTTTCACTCGCATATGTCTGATGCTATCTTCAGGTTGCGAACGCTATCTTTTAACTCCTGTCTGTCTGTCTGTCTCGTTTTACGTTGAAACATGACCAGTGTCACTTTTACAATGCAACAACAAATCGTCCGGGAATGTGGCGACAAATATCACCCATACCACCCATTTGAAGCACATCTTTGTGGTTCGTGAGTTTGATAATTTACTTACTCTTATACCACTGCTGATTGTACACATCACTTTAGTTTCCCAGTTTATATTTTGGACAAAACGTGAATAAGTGCAATGCAAAACTACGCTAAAAAACCTAAGCAAAAAGAAGGTACATTTTTATGTGTCTCATATTGTTTGATGTAAATTGCATCTCCAATTTACCGTAGACAACTTTTGTATTTTATATCAAATCGTTGCATTTGTTCCAGGATCAAGCAAAAGGAAATCAAAGTTTAAATCTGCGATTACTGCCATACGTACAGCAACCAGAATTGGACGATCGTCTGAGACAAATCAGAGCAAGGAAATGTCACAGACAATGTCAAGTACCGGGTAAGATTTAGATTACGTTATTCATAATATTTGTAAATGCTGTGGCGCTATTGGTTAACATGTGAATATGATACTTGTAACTAACATTTGGCGCTATCCGTTTTTCGTACGAGTCAACCTTGACGGTCGAAAATTCACGGAGGGATGTCTCCAAGAGAGTGATAAGGTTACAATATTTCATTTCAAATAAACAGTCTTCCACGCTTGAATTAATATATATTATTTTTATTTTATCTTCATCCTTCCGAATACAGATGTTCTTAAGGAGAAAGAGAAATATTTTCTTGAACAATCTTTTCGTGGTACAAAATTTGAAAACCGCCTTGAAAATTTGCGACATTACACTGAAAACGTACTTGAAAGCTTTTTTCGTCTCACACTGTTTAGAGTGTGAATCGCCAGAAAGGAAATTCTAGATATATGGCAACCATTTTTATAAAAAACGCGGATCGAAACTAGCCAATCATAAACAAGAAAGAAAAAAGGCAAAGAGAAAATGAGGAAACAAAGTATTATTGGAAGAGTCCAAGTGAAAAAGCAAACTGTTTCTGCATACGGAGTCCTGACTGTCTTGTTTAAACATAGACAGACTCCAATACACATAGATCAAAGGACAATCTAGCCATGCCAATTATCCGAAAAGTTTCGACCGTATACATTTTGACACATTCTAAATTTTCTAGTAAATGTCTATTTAGCTTTGGATGCGTGAGATAGCTGTTCTCTAGAAGGAATTGTTGCTTGGCGTAGACTGACTGGAACATGTTTGATCCTGTCACCCAATTCCTTGAGAAGAACGACCTACATACTGAGCTCTACATCGATACAGAAATTCAGATACTACTAAGCTTTTGTGTGTGGTAGATACGCAATCCTTATGGTTATCCGGCGGTGACTAGGAGAATTAAAAGCGTAGTAATTTTAGTTATCATTGATTTAAACAATATTTTTCATTGGTTACTGTGAACATTGTATCTCAAATTGTAACGAAATACACAGGTTTTAAACTGCAGGGAAATGTAAAAATTACAAATTCCATTGCAGATCTTATGAAGAATTAGATGAGCAACAGAACAGAGGTGGACGAGCATTTAAACCAAGTAACAGGCCTTCTGATGAACATGTCCAAAAATTACAGCCGCAGGGGGTACAACGTCAGCGTTTAATTGCCGACGAAATCAACGAGGATCCTGATTTGGAGGACGATGTTAGTGTTAGTGAAGGATCCCACTGGGACTCTGAACGCTTGAGGTAGTAACGATTGATGTTCTTTCGAGGGAAGTGCTTTGATTATGTTACCTTGTATTTTATTGTTATTTGCTTCGTTTCGTTGACATTGTTTTGTTGGCAGGGAACTAGAACAGAATATGTCATCCTAAGTCAAAATTCCATTTGCTTTTCGTTGCTGCAACAGTGTAGTAGAGGTGTGTGAAACATACGGATCCAGGTTATATAGAATTGGCCAATTACAATCCTTTGCCCATAATGAACAGTATCTAACTGATTATTTATTTTGGGAAAATGTCCGCGCTACACAATTTTTTAAATCCAAATTTTGTTAATGTAAGAAGTTTCTATGGATTGTATGAAAATCTGCGTAGTAAGTATTCGTTCTCGGTAATGGTTATGGCACCCGCCTTATATCTAATTCTTCTCCATCCGTTGATGCGATGATTGTTTATGAACCTAGTTTATTATGACCTTCCATTTATAACAAGGTGATGAATTTTCTTATTGGAATGCTCCACACCACAAGAAACGTATCATGGCGTCGAAGCAATATCGCCTACCGTTGAGGCCACATTCCACAATATATAACTATTTGACATCGATTAAGACACTTAATCGATTTAAAACCAGTGGTGAATAGTGATAGGTTATCATAGTAAAACTTCCATCAAGAACTCTTGCTCAGCCCCCTAGCTCATTGGCTGCTTTCAATAGACGTCATCGAAAGTATTTTAGTGCAGGCGTAACCTCGAAAAAGATTAGGTAGAAAACATTGTTGGCAGTAATAAAGTGTTAATGGCTAATGTATAGCAAATATAGTATTTGTGACTTTTCTGCACTTGTGGAAAAGGCAAGAGGATGACCCATGTGTTGATGGCTCATTCTCTGTTCCGAAAGGACGGTAAAGGTACAGACATTGTATTTTATTAGTTACTGCAAGGTACGTCTTTACTGGAGAGATGGTATGGGAAAAGGTAACATGCTACCAATTTAGCAGACCGATTTTGACAAGGTTACATTTAAATATGTAAATCGCCTTGAAAATTTGCGACATTGCGCTAAAATCATACTTAAAAGCTTTTTTCGTCTGACACTCCTCA
>JANTCA010066386.1:0-12761 GCA_024741275.1 Chironex yamaguchii | reverse complement strand
AAATGGGTCTGAAAGAAAGATAGGATCTGAAAGAAAGATGGGATCCCAAAGGAAATGGGCTTGAAAGTAAACGGCCATCGTATCGAGCATTTAATCGCAAGGTGCACACGTGTGATGTAACAGGACTCCCCATATTAGCTGTTTTCTTTAGTTTAAACTTTATACCATGCATTCATGACTTTTTCATCTATTACAGGAAGCTAAGAAGAAACCTTTCCACAACGAGGTCATTGCCCCTAGTTCTACACTGCTACGCAAGTGTTAACGTTTGAAAAAGCTGAGTAGGTGCAAAAAGTCTGTCTTTGATTTTGTCAAGAGTACGAGGGATCAAGCCTGACATATCCAACGAACTGTAAAAAATATGCTTTTTACAAGGAAAATATAAATCAATCTAAAGTCGACACAAATTTTTCACCAGACAAAAAGGGAATTCTTAATATATTCAGGCCTGTCGTAAGTGACATGAAAGTATGAAACTTACCATCTTCTAGAAAATGGTCGTGCACTGTAGACACCACAATTGGAATCACGTCTCCATCAATTTTATTCGAGAAAACTAGAAGGAAGAAGAAAGAGATTACGTTCTGTAGAGCCCTAATATCCAACGTTCTCAATTTACAAGAGGGTTTAATCCAGAAAACGATTCAGTATTTAAACTATCGACGTTTAGCCCCGAAATATCGATATTACCCTTGATGAAAAATTAGCTACAGTAAGCCACCTCGAACAGATTTGGAAACAAGGTAACTAACAGTTAATGCTATTTTAACTCCCCTCTCCCCCAAAAAACATACTACATAATATCTTAGCGATCGATCGCATTGACCAAACACAGGTCTTAAAGCGAATCAATAATGCTAAAAGATGACAAGAGTACAGAAATAATAACACGAATTTTCATCGCGGATAAAAAAAGGCCATAAATAATTACCACTTGTTAGACGGGATGGGTCAATCTGGCTTAATATCTTAGCATATGCCTTTGTATCATCCTTTCGTTTTACACTATTCCATGCTCTCCAGAATTCAAAGGGAGTGGCCTGTAAAAAAATTCATCAATTTAGAAAACAATTAAAAAGACTTTGGCAAACGCCATTATAAATGGAGACGTTGAGGGTATGAGTAGAAGAGGGAGAATCAGAAATAACAGGTTAGGTGATTTGAAATCATGGATGAAAAAAGCTCTTAAAGAATTCTTTAGATAAGGGGAACAACGAGAGTTATGAAGAGAAAATGTGAAGAAATACAAGTGCTCCAACGATCAGACATGAACAAAGGAATAATCCAACTTGGCCTAAACTAAGCCTTTACATAACATTTGTAATCATTAAATCATGTTGCAATCAGAGTGGAACAACGTTCTCTGGGCCCTTTCGCACATGAGCAAAAAACATGATAAAGCTAATCCACTATTATTGTAATCTTCAAAGGCGATACATATTATCATAAGGATAGTCGTTCAATTGGTACAGTACGAACGCCAAAATTTGAAACAAATTGTTAGTTGTTGAATCAACCATCAAAGGTGTCGTTGTACAGCCTCGGAACAGCACTTTTCATCAAAAAGTAGGATTGACCAGCATGAATGCCTGTGACAAATCCAAACTACCGCAGGCTTTATACTGAAGTGTGACAAGTAGATGACTTGCAATTTTTACTTATGTTGTAGAATCTGACAACGCTAATCTAATAGATGTGGGATTAGTCAATTTGACAAAGTTTGTCATGCTTGTAACACAAACAGGCCATTAGTATGAGAGCAAATAACTGCACATTTCCTTGACAGGGCTAATGCATGGCCACTGGCAGCTAGTTCCCCCCACATCGAAGTGGGGACTGTATGGCCGACTGCGTGCATGGATCGGGGATATTGGGAAAAAATCGGGAAAGTACAACCCTGTTCTACTTTTCCGACAACTGCGATACCGATGATTAATTTTTTAAAAGGGAACACTCATCAGCGATAGATCGGCGACGTCTGTTTTGTGATCCATGTAACCAGGATGCCCAACTACCTTATACACGAAAAATGCGCCTAAATAAGCTGCATAAAATGACTGTATTTCATGGTTACAAGGTACTTGGTTACCGAAGAGTTTATTGGACGGTATCAATCTCTAAGTTTCCTCTTTCTTGAGTGGCGTCCAAATTACGTATGTTTTCTTCGTCCAGCAGACGGTTTTTCTCGGTGTAAGTCTTTTGACTTTGTCGAAGTTATTGAACCGTGTTGTCGACTTTCCCAACGGAAATGTCTAATGATGTTACATGTGGCCCTCAACGGGAAGCTAGAGATCTGGTTGCTTTTGCCAGGTAGTTCTTATGCGCGATCTAGAGGCGCAGCCGCACGGCTGGCCTCTGAACATACATACATATACATACCAACAGGGGCCCCTACGCTGTGGGGGCAGGAGGGGCAGTTGCCCATTTCGTAGGGGGGCAGTGGGGCAAGCAGTGACTTTTGAGACAGGACACTTCTGCAGATCACTAATACTTAAGTCGATCTCGTTGTGTTAGTTTCTATTATGTTTTCACTGTTTGAAAGGATCCCAAGCAATTTATTGGCAAAACATTCCGCTGTGGATGCATAGTCAATCAAATAAAAGCCTGAAATAATTTATCATTTAGTTAGCTGTCACACCCAGCCTCTTATCTGAAATGCTCATAGAAAAAACCCAGTTATTTCGACAATAGACCGGAAAACCTCGTTAGTGGTAAATGAGGACAGAAGATTCTTGCCACTAGAGTACAATACATTTGTTTATTCAACTTGCCAGCCAGTTGCATTTGAAAGCGAATCATCATCATGCAATGCTTGGATTGTGCAGAAAAAGACCGAAAAAAATTATAAAAAAGGTATCTCAAGAACCACGACAGACAAGCATTGGATACGTATTTCAAAAGACAACAAAAGGCGTGGCAGAGAATTACAAGAAGGAAGCAATGCCATGTGTTTCAGAGGATGTGGTTGGTAATGCTAGTCTTGATTCTAAGTATCTTCAAGAAACAACAAAGACAGTTAAAGATTAAAGAAGAGCAATATTTTAATGACAAAGATAGGGAAGACAGTAAAGATAAGATACGAGATATAGATAATATAAGATATAAGGACAGATTTGATTAACCAGCATAAAAAATGGCAAACAACCGACAAAAAATTAGTTAAAATAAGTAAACTAGAACACATTTGTCTGGAGACTACTCAACTTCATTAAAGAATTAGTAAGGTTACATAACAGGGCCCACGCTACTGGGCAATTAATTTCGAAGCTGCAATAAACGACGAAAGAAGGAAGTATGTTGGAAGACGTCGTTTGACCTACAAAAATTACGAATAAAGTCATTAAATAAAGTCATGATAAAAGGAGAGGTTATACCCAAATCCCCGAGTTACTCAATACTGCACCACATGGGTACCGCTCACTCTCAAGAAAATAGCAGCACGGCGTTTTATCCATTGACAGTGTGAGATCATTACAAAGAATCCTACTTTGAAGCTCATAGTGGCAATTAATTACAGGTTCGATCAGCCAAGCTACCAGTGTTTTGCAACAGTGGGGCAGCTGTTACTGAAATCTGTTAATAATCCATTATGTGATGATGAGATTGCAAGCCTGGCTGCTAAGTACAGTGATGATTTGGGTGCTTCCCTGTTACTACCAGAGAATATTGGAGAAAAACTCGATGGTAATACAACGCAAGACCATTTCCTACAAAGATTCTCAGAAGCATATTTCTCTGTGTACATAAAGGTAAATAATCCACTCAGCAACCAGGCGCCGCTAGTGTAGTGGTATCATGCAAGATTCCCATTCTTGCGACCCGGGTTCGATTCCCGGGCGGCGCATACTTTTTTTTTTTCCTCCCACACGTATTTTGCATACTAAACCTAATTTAATACCAAAACAATTTTAACTCTTCATGGTAACTAACTCTACACTAGAAATAAACAAGGTTTTTTGAGAATTGCACGAAACTTTTAGATTACAATGTTAGATTAGTTTAACGTCCAATTGCTCGAAGAGCGGTTTTTAGTTTCAATAGATTGCTACCAATGGCTGGCAAAATGCAAAACCATTGATTACCGATATAATTTAAACGACCTCAACTTACAATTCAATTCAAATTGTTGTGCTCTAAGGTTCGTGGGTAAGATAATTCTAACGCAGTGGCGGAGTAACTTGGGGTATGGGGCTAGTTACCCTCCACTTTTGAAAATCGTTGCTATCCCAGTTTTGCTAGAAACGACAGAAAATATGGGGTAGTAGGGAATTTCAATGTAATATGTCTTTTTAGTATCTTAAATTTAGTTTTGATAACAACAGAAGCACTTTTTTATGTATGGTATTGTATTAAAATGCAACATCATATGCTAAGAAACGCCTTTCTCCAAACTAAAACGGGTGTTTTCCACAGCTGGAGAGTTTACACTTGGCCTAAGTAAAAAAGGTTGTGGCCCGGAAAATTTCTCATGGGGCTTTCCCCCCGACCCCCTTTACTTTCTTAGCGGGCGGGCTCTAACGTGTTTTGCGCATTTAAAGGCCTCGTGAAAAGAGTTGTTTCCTTTAACCGGGCAAACAATCAAGAACCCTAAGTATAAATGTTGTGTTACCTTATACAGTTTGAGCTCTTCATGGTTTCTTTGGCTCTCAGTGCATTCAGTTAAAACAGTGAACGGTCTATCAGTATTAACTGGGCCGACTTGCTACGAAATAAACGGAATTCTAAGTTTAGACTAACACGAAGAATAAAAACTGTACATATAAAAGGGAAAAGTAAACAAGGAGAAAATTGAAAATAACACGATATAGCAAAAAGGAAAACAAATGGAAAATCGATCACATGACAGAAGGCGCACAAAATTCCATGTTCAAACATTCTGTGATATCAAAAAACAAATGTGTCTAGAATCTCGATAATCCTACTCACAGTTGCACGAATTGAAGGGATGATCGATTCAGAATCTTTATACCGACACTGTAGAAACCGCAGGTAAGTTCATTTCCATTCCCAGATTTGTAAACAAAATACTGGCAAACATGTACTACCATTTGTTAAAACTTCATTTACAATGAAATGTTACCTAATATTTCTCTCGGTTTTCTTTCTTTCTTTTCTTCTTCCCTTCTTTCTTTCCTTCTTCCTATCTATCTCCCACCTGCTTTCCCTTACTCGTACTTCTTTTGCCTACTTTTTTCTTACAGTTTCCTCATCAAACATGTATCCCGATAAATTCCTTAGGTTAATACCTTTCAACCATTACGTGCGCTTGACAATAACAAAACAGTAATTATAAACTAACAAATAAGAGTAGAATACTTGTCTCTCATTTAATGCTCCCGCTTTAGAGCCTTTGCCCTTTCGATTGCGCAGTCCATCTTGAGATATTTTAGCTTGTGAGTTGACGCGCTGTTGCTGACCTTTCCCGTTATCCTACATAAGACCAAAAGATAAAAAGGTGAAAGTGGCATGAAGTACAAATCCCTTAGGAAATAGTGATCTTGATTTTGAAAATATAGCAGATTCATGGAATTGTACTGGGGTAAATGTCGTGTAACAAAAGCACGCAATGCCATTTCCCTAGTAATACAACGCAACTTAATAAGATTAACGTTGGTCAAAGATGCATCGATCTCTTCTGTTTGCAGTTAATGAAAAGAGAGTGCTACCAGATCTCTACATGCCAATGAACTGAGAATAATAAAAAGCAGATAACTTTATTGAAGCAACACAAAAAAAATCGAGATATAAACTTCGTTTACATTTACACATTCTATAACTCTGTTGAAAATCAGAAGAAACGACGAGAGGGCAAGCGCTACGTTATCTTGATGTATGCTTCATGTAGTTCAAAATGACATTAAAAATACCTCGAACAACAGACTGTACTTCTACGGATGCTAGCTAGAAAACAAAAATTAGCTTCCTCTGGGACTAAGTAACAAGAAAGAAGGTTTAGTTAACAAAGTGGTCATGTAGCAGTTTTAAAGCCTCTTATCATGGTCTTCGTTTCACTTTCGCTTCTTCTGTTTACTATTGTGGACATTCCAGTAATCATCCTGAGCACCATCATTACAACCACAACAACAATCAACAACCGCAACAGTGACTAGAAGTTGCAACGGTAGTAGAAATATAATTTGTATACCTAAGAAGTAAGGACAGTCAAATATCAAATATCAAATATAATTTCCAGCAACAATGCCACGATCAACAAATTCCAAATAACAAAATCTCCTTCACCTTTTTCTGCTTTGGTTCATCGTTACTTTTCTTTATCTCGAGTTTACTCGATTCTTGCTGCGACTGTATTTTCCTCAATTCCTGCAAAAAACCCGCAAAACATACTTCAAATAATTGGCCTAATTTCCGGATAGTAACGATGTATGATAACATATACCTTTACAAGTAGCTTTAGTTTAAGCACCTCCAGGGTCACAATTAAGCAAGTTTCCCGACAGCGTGGTTAGACATCATTAGTAAAACTTAGAACAATTGATCATATGAGAATCACACCAAAATCTTCTGACTGCGAGTTCACTACCATAAAAATTTACAATTATGCTCTCCATGAGAAAAAGCGCCATAATCAAGCTACCAAAGAGAACCCACGACGTATATCACATATGTAGAATCTACTTAAGTATGGCTACTTATAAAAGGGTACGCAATCTCGTAAATTTCTTTTTGAGTATTGAAATACAGTGATCCTTAGGTGGATTTTCCAGTTTAAAACACTGACACTTAATACCAGTCGAAGCACTCGGCAATCTGTTCTCTGCTACGGCATATAAACTCCGTGTAATTTTCATGTTGCATATTGCGGAAGAAGCAAAACTGGGCAACATTAAGGGAGAATAAGCATTGTAACATTGTGCAGACGAGGGATAGTTCTTGGCTAAAGAGGAAAAGCGCTTTCAAGAACCTAATTCGACCAAGAATCAATATGGGATCCCCAAATTATTACTGTTAGCCACCTATGCGGCCACACAAATATGTGTCTTTGGCAGGTTAAAGGGCTTTAAGTTTCTTGTCAGTCCCGTTCTTCAAATTCAGTTACTTGTTACCAAGTATTTCAGAGTTCCATTCATGTCAAAATAGCACAAATAGCCATAAAGTTTTAAATTATGTATCCAAGAGTGCGATTAAGATTGGATTAAAGTAGAAAACTGAGGCATAACTTTGGCGTACTTGTCTCCAACTTTCTTTACAAAGTTCAAGTTCCTTCTTGGCTGCCGAATTGTCAGGTTCTAATTTCAACAAATTCATTAGATCAGCTATCGACTCCCGTAAATTGTTGGAAGCCTACAAAGCAAATGTTAAGAGCAAGGACACGAACAACGTCTGCATTAATAACATACGTATGCAAACTTCATAAGATCACGGAGACGAGATGAGACATGCTTTCCGATACTCGCTTGGCAATGCTTGACAATCACCGATGGATTACTTTTGTCTCCACATGAGAAGGAAGCAACAATTTTGATTTGGCATTTCTCCATTTATTACTTGAGTTTATCTTTGTAACATGTCAATGACGGTTGCAGCCTGTTTTACGGCGGAACCCACAAGTATAATTCTAAGCACAAATAAGGCCGCAAAACAATACAAAGCTTAAGCGACTGGAGAAAGCACAATTTTGAGAAAGTACCATCAATACGATTTACTCGCTCACCACTCCAGTGATGTCACGGATGGGGACGTATATCCCTGAAGTTCACCAGATTGTTGTCGCAACATCGCGGTCCATCCTACTAAGTTCTCTGTTATTCTTCATCTGAAACCATTAATATTTATTTATGATCAAAGAAACGTAGCTATCGAAATTAAATATTTTAGTCCATCTCGTCTTTTAGTAATGTATTAGCATATGATATAAAGATCCAAAACCACAAAGACAAAACCGTAGAAGAAGCAAATGACAGTAATAATGTGGCTTACAGGATTTCGGGGTACCTATAAGAAACGAACTTTCACGCAGAATGCAAGCCAAACTACGGGCTTTCACGAGGATATTTTTCATCAAAGCTGTTAAATGCTGCTAAAGTCAAAAGAGTACATGCAACATCAAAAGTATAAGTGCGTAACGTAGTCATCAGCACTGACAAACTAAAGGATGGCGCAAAAGCGACTATTGCAAAGCAGTCAGGTACAAAAAAAAACCAACAGAAAAACGTTGTCATCACTATTTCAAACCTTCTTAGCCTGTGCCCGTCGAAAGAGTGCTTTTACATTTGACGGCTGTAGTTCAAGTGCTTTCGTGCAGTCTTGTTCTGCTTCATTGAGCTGGCAAAAATGCAACAAGGGCAAAAGTAGTGATATAGAAAGAAAAGGCAGTCAAAGATGCATGCGACACCTTACGCAGACAAGGTGTTGAAAGCGTTGTTTTTTGTTTGGCAATTAATATCGATAATAGAATGTCTAAATAGTCGTGAGTTCTCTATTTATTGGTAAACCAACTACATACACGTTTACATGCAATGAAAAAGGTCCTCATGGTATATCTAATTAAATGAAAAAGCAGATGCACGCTAAACAAAGAGTTCGGAACCAAGGTGGAGCTAATTCAAAAAGCCCCCCCCCCCCCACGGGATGAACTCTGGTCTCCCAATGAAAATAAAAGTAAGCATCAGAATATTTTCAAAAGACACCTGGATATACACAAGGATTCTTTTTTGTCCTGTCCTTTTCTTGTAACAACCAAAATGTGATTGAATTTGACGGGTAAGCAAAAGATCTTGTCTTTGATACGAAGAATGGTCAGTGCGAATCGCTATCTTTCTGCTTGCTTTACGGCTCGATACTAGACTGCTAGTTATCCTCACGTTACTGTTGAGTGATAAACAATGCCTGCTAAGTTAGTATGAAGGTTGGTTGTTCCTCTCTATTATCATTGTTATTTCTTACCCTTTATATTCCTCTTATTTGCCGTCACATACTCGCAACGGTGGAGACATAAAAATGTCCAGTTTTTATTCCCACTTGAAATTTTCATTTACGTGACTTTACATCCTTACCTTTCATGTGCTTTATTGCTGCCAATTATATCCCAAGATCTCCAAACTGTTGTTGGTGCAAAATGTTTGTTCTTTTTATTTTCCTCGTTGTTCTTGGTATGAGGACTTTTATTTTAAAGATAATTGCAAGTTGGCGAAAAATGCTACTACCAATAGCTAATAAACACAAATATAAAGATACCTCTCTACTTTACAAAAATTATTAAAAACCACAGCAGCACCAGAGATTTTCTTCCTTCAAACTACGTTTACTAAATGCTTTAAATCAGAGTTAAATCGGAGCAAAAAACCAGCACACTTTTGAAAATCGTAAGGGGTCATTCACTTATTTTAAATAGACTTATGCAATCTACTTATATAAAATTAGAAATTATGTATCAAATCCTCAAGCCTGTCACCTGAAAGAAAAAGAAACGTACAAGTTATGATATAAAAGTAATGCTCACCTTCTGTAGTTTTAGATAACACAACGCTCGGTTTGTATAACTCGCAACCTCTTTTGGCATCAGGTTAATGCAAACAGTATAACACTCCACTGCTTCCTTGAATTTACTCTAAGATAACGAAATCAACAAAGGCGATATATTTAGTTAAGAGAAGGACAGCTAGCCGAGATGAATAGCATCGCAGCCGGTCTATATGTTGATTGGTTTGAAGAACAAAGTAAAATATGATTGTTTCAAGTACTTTCCAAATTCATGGCAAAGTTGGAAACACGGTGGTAATGTTTTGGTCAATGCAGTTACTTTTGATCGTTTTTAATAAGATAGCTTGCTTTTATTCAAATTATTCCAACAAAACATAAAAGGCAGAGCTGTATGCTAGGAACCACCATGTGGTCCACTATGGTCAATTGCAATTTCACGTCTGCTAAAAGAAGACCATTATACTGTACAAGTTAAGGCAATGGAAAATCACTCCAGTAGTTTTCCGTGAGACAGGATATGATCACGAGAAAGAGACCTTGTGATGATGCCCCATGGTCAAGAAGTGTCGTAACAGCGCACTGGGAAAGGGCAGGTAGTTCGCAAGAACATTTGTAGTAACTAAGACCCACAGACTACGAACCCCTTTGCTGACCTTGCTACAGAGAAACCTAGGTCTGCGAGTCATGAACAAAAGCTTGGAATGTGAACATGCGAGGCATATACAGGAGAAAATTGGAGATTGTTAACTAGGAGAGGAAATGGACAAATATCCTAGTAAAGGGAATCTCAGAATCAAAGTGGCGCAGAATGGGCTGTTTTTATTATGATAATTATGAAATAGTCTTTAGTGGGCATGAACCCTTACGGGAAAATGAAGTAGCCATAATCTGTACCAAAGCAGCTCAGTGTATGCTTAGCTGTAATCCTATTAATGATCGCCTTATCATCATCCGATTTGAAAGAAAACATATAAAGCTACAGTGATTAATATCCATGTCCGGGCAACTACGACAGAGGATTACTTATGTGAGGCATCCAGGAACAGTTGATTATGCACCCAAAAAAGAGATCGGAATGGTCATGGAAAAGGTGACTGGCTTATCTTGAGCATTTGGACATGGGATACAAAACGATCGTAGTAATTGAGTAATTGGGGTGCGCCAAGGATGCATTGTATCAATAATTCCCTTTAACAGTTACGCAGAGGTAACAACGCGATATGCTACTGTCAATTACCCCGGACAACAGGGAAGACCAACAAGTAGATCCTGGAAACGGCAAAGAAAAAGTTAGTAACTGAAGGCTCTTTGTGTTTCCTTGGCCACAATCTGCAGGATTGAATCTATTCCGGAGGCTCCTAGGAAAGGAAGACCAATAATGACGTGGCTTCAGTGTATCGAAGAACGAGGAAATGAGCAAACAAAAGGCCCATGGGCAGCAGCAAATAAGAGAAACGGTTTGCATCCTAACCATCGAACGAGGTCTTTGATTTCCCTATGGCGCAAGGTGACAAGGTAATACCAGTACAACCAGTTAAACTCAAACCAGCTTCATCCTACTGCGAAAAGTTTCCTGGCTCTCAGAAAAGTATTCAACATTAGCAACTCGATATCGCTGCATTTGCGTATGTTGGTTAAAGTTATTGTTAAAACAGCAAGTTCAGCCTGCCTAGCTTTGGTTCTTTGAGCGAGTCTACAGTGCAATAAATTGTCTGTTAAATATAAAGTCAATATCTCAGATCGAGGAGCTATACAATGTATCAAATGACCATCAAATAGCAAAGCAGGTATGGGAAAGTAAGTTGAATTTAAGGATTCTGATATGGATACATTAATATAACAAACAATGCCACTACATCAATAATTTAGTAACAAAGATTACGTAAGACTAGATCTCAAGGACGAGTTAAGGCAAATAAAAAGAACATTGTGGTGGTACTAACTTGCTGTACAAATTTGTTGCCTTTCTCTTTAGATTTTCTAAATTTCTCGTCTACGCTCTCCTCCACCGGCTTGGCCTCTGCTATTCTCGTTTGTTCTTCTTCTTTAACACTTTCTGCGACCTTTTCCGGCATCTGGATGGTCCCGTTAGATCCATTTCTTCGACAAAGAGCCTGGGGTCTTACTTCAGGCAATGAAGGTAGCTTATCTCGCCAATTTGACCCATGTCTGCCACGTAAAATACCTATAATTCTTCAGCACATAAAAATGGAAAAAATACAGTAGAAAACACGGTAAACTAAATTACACCAACAACACAGTAAAACAAAATGAAATAAATAAAAGTTCACATTAAAAAACATCAAACTAAAGAGTAGAAAATCAAAAAGTAAACTCACGTAAAAATCAAATTCAAAACGAATTGACAGCCATACCTCGTGGAAGCGTCCCAAGCAGATTTCGAACTTGGATCAATTCTTACCGCTGCCTGATAATCAACATATGCCTCAGGATACCTATAATGGCAAAATCATAAGACTGTTAAGGACACACATCTAAAGAAAGCACAGTCACACCTCCTTTAATACTTAAAATACATCTGTAACTTAGGGGCAAAGCATGGCTGGAAACCCTTCGCGTGCGGCGAAGCAACAAAGGGTAAAAAAGGGCATATCCCGACAAAATAAATTTTCCGTACAAATGAAATTTTCAACTTGTGAAAAGCGAAATAAATGTAGATGAATGTTACCAGTGAATATTAAGAAAACGAGTGTGCCATTACTTATACTATAAAATTGTTTGTACCATAAAACTAATCTTCTCTTGCTTCCAAACGTACATAATGTGATCATAGAAATTGTCGTTGGATTTTACAAATTTCAAAGCTTTTTTCCATGTCAGCCTTAATCACCCCAATTATTTACAATTTTCAAAAAATGCATCCTAGTGCTAAATTCCTTCTCCAAAAGATCTTTATCATGAATTATCTGACACCCATCCAGAGCATGGGTGATACCAATGCTCAATGCACTGGACATTTTTATGGGATTGCTGCAAGCAGGAACTCTCCATACTGCAAAACCAATTACTGACAGTGAAGCAGATAATCCATGAACGTTTTTGCCAATATAATACACTTCAGTGGATAAAGGAGGGCAATGTCAGAATTTAAGGTTATTTCAAATTTTACAATTTTTGAGGTATTTGGCGCTGCACAATAAATACCTTTAGAAAACTTTGCGCTGAAGTCAACCACATGCTCACTTTCACAAACTACAAATTGTCCTTGTACAAGGCTTAAGGGCTTATTATTATTATTATTATTATTATTATTATTATTATTATTATTATTATTATTATTATTATTATTATTATTATTA
>JANTCA010066365.1:0-16022 GCA_024741275.1 Chironex yamaguchii | reverse complement strand
ATATGACATGACAAGACAGTTTGAGAGTGACGGACGTTACCTGGAATGGACAGGTAGCTGATACTGAGCAGAGCAGAGCAGATTGGATGATGTGTGATCGAATCTGCAACGGCTTATACTCTCTCAAGTAGAAAATTTGCAATCATGAGACCCGAGTTCGAATCTCCAGTGGTCACATTCATAACTTCACTTAAGACCGTTACCTTCGCTCCAATCAGCTACAATAAGTACACAGTAAACCAGGACCTCAAAAAGCCGGTTGGGTGCAGTGCTGGAACTATTACCAAAGAAACGTGGCATGTTTCAAAGGCGTTGGGCTCGATGCACACCAACAGTAGAGGTGACTAACTTATACATGGAAGTCATTAATATCTCTCCGTAATGCATTACTTGATTAAACCCGGAAGATTTTATCTCATGTTATTAGCTATGAAATAAATAAATACCGTATTTTCTCCAAAGAGCGCCTCCCCTATAGATGTTTTTAAATTGAGCGCCCCCTTGAATGAGTGCCTCCCTTTAATATCGTTTTGCTAACAGTAATCAAGAGAATGAAAAGAAGACAAACTAAACGACCCGAATAAAACATGTTATACCAATTAAACCATAAGAAAATTAGTCGGACATCTGGTTACAGGCATATTTTCTACCAAAAAATCTGAGTGGCTAAATAGTTCGCGCTTTCGTTTACCCGCCACTTGCGGTTGACTGAGTGGTCTTGTGGCTGTTTTTTAATTTGTCTATTCAGAACTACTGGGAAAGATTTGTTTCTGTGCATCTATGGATTAAAATGAGCGCCCTGCAAAAGCGCAGATTTGTAAGTGAGCGCCTCCCCTCGAATACTGACTTTTAAGTGAGCCCCCCCGGGCGCTCTTTCGAGCAAATACGGTAAACGTATCTTGAAAATCATGTAGTGGTCAATGCTGACATGATTTAGAAAACAAGGCAATGGAACGCCAAAACGTATACATAGTAAGTTACAACACTACTTGCAATTAGTACAATGTTTCTGGAAATCTTAATGACACTACACAGCGAAAGTAACATAGGACAGATGTATGTAGAGTTAGAGATACTTTAAAATTATACTACAATATAGCTATCTTCCTATACTATCTTATACCATCAAAGGTAAAAATCCAACTAACAGAACCACTAGATTTTGTATATGAAAAAACATGGAAATAAGGCTCACGATATACGTAAAGAGTAAAAAACTGAAATAACAGGTCAAATTGAAACCTGCAAAACTTTGCAGGTGCCTGGCAAGATCACAAACACTCTAGCCTTTCTTTTCGTTTGAAATCAGAAATACACAGTTCAACTAGTTAGACACTCAAAAAATCTACTTCTTTTTGCTTTATCCACATTTAACAAAGCTGCCCATGTTCAACCTTCTAGACAAGTTGGATAAAATGGTTTATTTTTGAAAGTAAATAGGCAACTGTCCGTTACTGTTGCTTCAAAATGTGTTCAAACAGAAATCAAACTCGAGATTACGCATGTAAATAATAAGACAGTTTGTCCAAGAAAACTGAAAAATAGGAACGAACGCAAAGAATAGCATGCTAAAAGTGAAAAGATCTTCCATGTTTATCGGATGTCATGAGCAAGAAGCTCGCTCATGAAAATAAAAAAAGATTTTTGTGACGGTATACATTTGGCAGCCTTAAATAACATTCGTGTACTTCCCGCCTTTCTAATCACGGCATTGCCCACACTGATTGCTTCTTACCTACGTTTCTTTTAGACTTCTTTTCAACTATTATGACGGCTGCAGTAACTACCCTGCTTCTCTTCATGAACGTCTGTTTCAAAAGAGGGACGGCGGCAAAAATTTGCATTCCAATTGACATGTGTACACCATCATAATAATAAGACGGCGCTTTCTAACTCTAACTACTTGAAATGTGTATTTCAGTAACTTGAGACGGAAATTAGCAAAACATCTTCACAATGATGATATGTTTGGCTGAAGCTCAACAACAAACAATCACAGTCTTCCACAATCTCTTATACCTATATCATGAGCGGACGGGCTGTTGCGGCGACCGCCGCCGTCGCCGCACCACTTTTGGATGCTTGCGTTCACGAATTAAATTTTTTGTTTCAAGTTTTGTAAAAATACGGTATGTATGAAAATGTTTGTTCACATCTAAGCACCCTAGAGGACCTCCCTCGGCTGATTGTTTCAGTCGCGAAGTGGGTTTGACTATCAGCCGCCCTACATATGAATGACAGAGAGAAAGAAAAGCATTTTGCCAATGTAGGGTACGTTTAATATAATCTATACGTAAAAGGATCTCACGACACTGGATGAGCGTCTTTTACTATATTGTAATCTGAGGCGTTACGCCACAAATACAGGGCGTAAGGAGTGCCTACCGTTTTTACAATAGGCGTAAAATCTGTAATTTTCTAGTTGGTTGGCGTTAATTTGGGCCCCTGCTTAAAAGAGAACGGCTTCTGCTGAAGACAGATCATGTATGGGAAGAGCCTAAACTCGGTGGTTAGATGCCCACAGCCTCTGGCGTAAATCTGTGACGTAAGGAAATGATAGATTCCGAAATGGCTATCGATAAAAGCTAATGTGCATCCTCGTCTGAAGCTACATATTCCAACTTCCTGCCTTTAATGTGTAATTTTCCCTGCTGATAATGGAGCATTGGGTCTTAAGGTCTAGGCATCAGAGATTTCTTCTCGATAATGCTTAAATCTAAACCTTAGTACGTCTTCTGCACCACGTGTTGGGTACATAGTTCAGAAGACCATAACCAGTCTAAGAAGTAAAAACTGGCTAAAAGGACGAGGTGAAAACGCGATAAACTCAAAGAAACTATCTATTGACAAGCTATAGTAACAGAAAATACGAATTTGGATTGGAAAGACCCATGATGATGATATTAGGTCAAAGGATAGACAAAATGTGTGAAGAAAGGACCCTGATCAAGCCAAACCATAGCCCCACACCACCACATCTTAATGTGGAAAATATTGAAATACTTACCGCTACCTCTCTTAAATAAAAGCTGGCATATCTGATTAACAACACGACATTTATAACCGCCGTAACTATTACTTTTGATGTCGTCAACCATATTATGTTCGTGTATCAAAGCACACTAAGTCATCCTAAAATGACACTGGCAGTATTACAGGTATGCATATCTGTCATTCAAATATTTATTCTAAGAAACCTTTTTTATAACCAATCGATATTACATCGATTTAGCTTGGTCATGATTTACGTTTTGGGCAGGTGTACAATCCATGTCAGCTCCTGGTGTCACTACCAGTATGTCTTTGGGTTCATGAACCATGGTGTTAGGAAGCAAAGGTAATATCCACTTGATAAACCGCTTAGGGAGTAGCTTTTAAGCTTGGTGGGTCCAAACCATAGCAATGTTTATAAACACTATCCCGGTAGATGTTTTCTCTTAGCACACTCTACAAATAAAGCAAATATATTAAACAGCAACGAAGCCCAAAGCAGCCTATAGAATGCCAATGAATGTTACTATAAAGATGGAGACATTCAGAACCTTTGCAGTACCTGTTCACCAATTAATCACAAGTATATGATACGTATAAGAGTAGTAAGATACTTTTTGAATCTTACCGTGGAGGATGTTCTGCATTTGGAAAGGCATAGGTCAAATGTGTCAACCACAGCCCTAAGCAGTGGTGTTTTGCTGGCTTGTCCACGAGCTAGGACTTTGGCTAAAATATAACGCTAGAACAAAAACAACAAACAATCAATGAAAAAGGGCAAGGAAAAAAATAAAAACTTTTGAGTCTATCCAACATACTTATTTTTGCGAACAAAGTATGACAATCTGTACTACATCTACAGTGACGTCAGGTGGTAGAACATTCTAGAAAATATAGACCATGATGGACAAATGACACATTGGAATTTCACTCAGATAAATTGAGGTTGCTTTGTTTATTTTATATTTCTAGCCAATCACCTATGGCAGCAATAACATAGTGGTTGACCATTGGTTTGCTTGAGATAGCTGTGGACCTGAATCTATAACCATAATTTCATTTAATTTCAAATTCACTACATACAATTCAGTGAGAATACCTAAACAAACAATTAAAAATACAAGTTCAAAATACAGATTAATACAGAGGATTCAAATATTAATGAATCAAGTCAAGAAGGTCAATATTGCAACCTCTAAGGATGAAAACCTTTTTGTCTAATACAGATGAAGTAGACAAAGTTACTTGCAGATACTCAGAAAAAGTTTCAATATCAGAGTTTGGGTGACGATAAACACAACAGAAAGGATAATTTTTACCAATATTATTCTCAAATTCAACCTATAATGTTTCAAAATTAACATCACCCCGACTTAGATCTGGTCTAGGCATTGGATTAAGTCCTGACTTAACACAGAGTGCAACACTGCCATGTTGACTATGCGATTTGAATGGAAAACAATCATTAATAGTAATTTGAAAATTCGTTCTTATGGGGTTATCAAAAGAATTCCATATTTCAGACATGCAAATGACATCAAACTTTATTGTCAAACTTACAAGAGTTGAAGTAAGCTCATCAAAATGAAGTAAAAGACGTCTAACGTTCATAGGAAATAAAGAAAAACCATTTACTGAGGTACTAAGAGTAGACAGGTCATGGAGACTAATATAGCTAGAATTAACAGTAATAGATAATTGTTCACCAATATCATAATCTGCAAGATTAGGTACATTGGTGAGACGAGAAGTTATTAAAAAGGATAATGCAGAGTCCACAAAAGATGGAACATCAAAGTTATATAGATTAAATAGGTCTTGTGTATTCATTGACCCAAATGGGAACATGTGTACATTTTAAGCAACACCTAGGCATGTCATCAGCTTCTTTTTGTATGTCTTTATGTTCAGAAACAGAAATATTGTTGCATTTTGTATGAATCCAAAGATGGCAGCTGTTACAGAAGACTGCTTGATGATTATCTGGAATAGTTTTGTAGCAAATACTACAGGGACAATTCTGACAACTCATTTAATTATGCTTTAAAATAATTAAACTGAAGACAAAAATAAGAAAAACACAACTGGGGCGTTACACCCATCATTGGTTTAGATAAAACTGACCTTTCATCCAAAGCTAACCAGGATTTTTTGAGAAAAGTGCATGACTATACCTATATTTACGTTTCTCAATTAAGGAATTTGTCCGAAAAAAAATAGGCCACTTTGCCTTCCTTGCATGCTTTTACCAAGTCAGGTATCTGGTCAGAACGGCATTGAAGTGATTTTGGTGACAGGTTACGGTAGAAAGACACACCATCGGGTTGTTTGAACCTTGCAAAACAAGAATTTGGCTACAGTAAGATGTGGACCATACTTGGATCCATCATGACGTGTCTCCTCCTTACTTGTTTTCTTACCTAAACGACGTGTTCTTTTAATATGTAGGTCGTCCGATAATGCCAATTAATACTTCACGAGCTCTTTAAGCATTTCTTCAGATTTTTTCCATGTTTCATCTTCATCTGTTAAATCACCCACTCCAACTACGTTGTTTAATAGTTCCTCAACAGCTTTGCTTTGTAAAGTAATTTAGCTGTTAGCAGCATCTAGCTTTAACTTAATGCCAGAGATGCTTGTTTGACTGAATTCAAAATCGAACTTAAGTCCTGCACATCTTTCTAGATTTTCTTTATGTCTTCTTTGAGGACATTAAACATGATTTCCACCATGGATCGGAAAGCACGCTCCTGTACCTCCATTAAGCCCTTCATGGCTTCGTGGCTGACAACTCCTCTTTCTTAAGGCATCACGACTTTTACTCATATATTATATACCAAGATGATATCAAAAAAATGAAATGAACTTTATGTGTTATATTAAAAGCAAATATTAAATTATACTGGTAAATTAGATGCCAAGTTTGCACACCCAGGCATACATATGTCCAGTTGCTCCAGCGGTCAAGGTTGCTATTCAGGTATTAAGATTCTGAGAAGGACTTCGTCTTTCATAATCTCTCGTTTCATGTAGATAGTCGTATCTACATTACACCACAGATTTTAAAAATAGTACATAATGCTTACCGCTCGGACTTTATGGGATAGATTATGGAATATAAATACACATTGCTACCAGTGCCTCTGTCCCCTTACTGTAGTATTCCCTGTGCTTGCACAGCCGTGTGGCCCAAAGGCTATGAAAAGGGAGGTGGGCACTGCTCTGTGCATCAAAACAGTGTTTGAAGGAACTTTAAAATTTGAATTTGTACCAAAAACAGTTATCTGTTTTGACAGCTTTGGATATAGCTGTGGCTATAACACTTTACACAAGTCAGTCTTTTGGGAACCTTTATACATGTGTCAAGTGCCATATACTCAAGGAATTAATTACATAGAAGAGGTATCAATTACTTAAAGTATCATAGCTCAAATCCCAATGTGAAATGTTCTCACCATACCCTTGAAAAAGCTGCTGCCCAAAGGTTCCCTTGTAGAAGTGACATGTTTCAAGGTAAAGTAGTTTGATAGAAGGTTTAAAAGACCAATGAGCTAGGCACAGCTATGCACACTGAATCTGTCATTAACCATGTGGAAATGAAGCAAATTAAACAGAAGATCTGGAAGGCGAATAAGTAACATCTCATTTTGTTCCACACTTATAAGTTAAGGTGCTCATTTTTGGCTTCCTTGGCCATCTTCAAAGGTGTAACAAACATTTTCATCGATGTGATAAACATGTTTTTTCAAAATCATATCATTAATCATTATCATTAAGTTGAAAATAGTTGTCATAAAATACCAACTTGTGCACTGAATAATAATATACCTGATCAGGAGACAAACCAAGTGACAAATTTACATACCTTATTTGGCTGCATGCAGCAAGACACACAATGTTCATAAATCTTGCAACATCTGTTTTGCAAACATGTTGTGCAGCAGTAGCGTTCTGTTGAATTACCATCAGGCTTGCAACAACCAGTGTTCAGCAAGTCTTTATGACTACACAGATACCCTACAGAATAACAAATGTAGCTTTCATGAAATATGCAACAGTTAGGCCGAGTTTGGACGTTCACTCTATAAAATAATGACTGATTGATTGATTAATTGACTGATTGATTGACTAAAGAATTGGTTGACTGCTATGATGGCTAGTACCTAATAAATTGATTGATTGACTGATTGATTGAATGGCTAAATTGATTGACATAATCTTTGGCTGATCAAATTTTCAAAAGTACAGTTGTCATATTACAGCAATATTGGATTTTACCAAGAGTCACCTCAATTGACTCGCTGTATGATTCAAATGATTGTCTCACTCTACAAATACTGTGACTTGCTGTGATATGGCAAAGGTGGGTGAACATGAGAAAAATCAGCACATATTGCATTATCAATTCCATGCCTGCTATTATACTGTTTACATAAGAATGCAAAGGAGCAATGCTTTGGCTGGGTGGGACATGCTGCTCCTTCTTCTTCAAGTGCTGTGTCAGATCCTGATGTTGATGACCGCACTCCAGACCTATTTTCTGTGTGCATGGACAAGGCCTCTAGAGAAATTATCAGTTGACGCCCTCTCACATATTTACTCTCTATTGTTCCTTGTTGATGACACAGTGCCTGCTAAAATCTAGTATCTCTTTCTGATGGTCATCATCAATGTGCTCACTCATCAGCTCTAAAACATTCTCATTCTTTATTCTCTTCGGCAAGAATATCCTAACCACCCTTCTATAGCACCAAATTCCCATACTCTCAAGTTTCCTTAAACCTTCAGATGTAGTGTTCCAGCCTTCATAACCATGCATGCTGCATGAATACACTTTCCCTTAATCACGTTGACCTAGCCTTGTTTTGCCACCGGGATCTTGGCCCAAAAGTGTACCTCTTTAGTTCCGTGCACCTGTGTTGTTGTTGCTACTGCATCCAGTGCATTTGAGACATAAAAATTTTCTTCCACACCTTTCACATGTTCAAACAAAGATTGAAATATGTTGTTAACACCTTACCTCATGTTCAAAACAAAGGCCCTTTTGAGCAGAAGGATTTTAAATTAAATGTAAAACATTACTTGATGCTCCTTTTAGTTCATGAGTGGGGCACTCAGATAGTAAGTACTATTGCTAGTTTTATAAACTTACAAATAGTTACCTATCAGTTATCCTTACCAGGAGTAGGTATGTGGTCTATGAGCCCAAATGTTCTACAATTTCCTATTAAATGTCTATGACTTTACAGTTCAAAAATTCTTAGACAGATAATTTTCTGTTTGGTGTTGAAAGCACTCTGTCGTTGTTGCTGTTTTGACCCCCCATTGGACACTACCCCAGGTCAATATGGTAGCTGCCTGTGCCCATGCAATATCCAAATGGATATGCATGTGTAAGCTCTTATTTAATTTTGTTCCACTCTCATTTAATTAAGTACTTGCTCTCCATTTGGACTCAATCAGTAGAGGTTGTCTGCAATAGCCCTTGGACTCTTGCCCCTTAATTCCCAGTCAAATCATCACTGGGTGCAGTAGCTGTCTAGCTCATACCAGATAAGGAAACTTATGGTTATTAAATCACAGTTTCCTAAATCTAACATTAGTCAAACCCTTATAAATAAACTGCCTTTTACAGTCACACTCTGGTCATAACGACAGCATTTTCCTTGAGAACAGCACAATACTCTCTATATAACAACTTATTTTTGCAAACTTTATATATTTGGCATCTTATTTGTAGGTTTTTCCATATTTGTGTATTTTTCTATTTAACGTAAGGCAAGATTAGCAATTATATTAAAATTAACAATGGTCAGTAAATGAGATTTCTTTGTCTCTGTATACCAGATTTTCTTGGCTAAACTTACCAATTCTTCATACACACAACATAATAGTATATAATCGTTTCTAGATTAGTGATACTTGAACATCACATGCATATCTAAGTACTATCAACTATCTCCAACCCACTTCATTTTACAGTTTTACCAGCCATTACATCTTACGTACTTGGAAAAAACACCTGTGCCAATATAAATACTGCTACCGCAATAAATGTTCTATTATCTGAGCATTTACTTTAGGCAACACCAGCCTAAGGCACACTCCCTTTACCATCACACTATTGCTACAAATGAATAGTTTAAGGCACACTCCCTTTACCATCACACTATTGCTACAAATGAATAGTTTAAGGCACACTCCCTTTACCATCACACTATTGCTACAAATGAATAGCTTAAGGCACACTCCCTTTACCATCACACTATTGCTACAAATGAATGGTTTAAGGCACACTCCCTTTACCATCACACTATTACTACAAATGAATAGTTTAAGGCACACTCCCTTTACCATCACACTATGGCTACATCCAGGATTAATTGTAGATTAACGGACAACAACATGAACAATAGACATAATTGGCTAGCATGTCAGGTGATTGAATTGGGTCTGAATCAAAATGGTGCCGTCACCTTGTGTTTGCTGCGAAAGTCATTCAAGTTTTTGTGCTTGTATTTTCTTACAAGGGAAATGGGACCGATTACAGTCTCTAAGACTTTCTCCTAAAGTTCATATTGACAAAACTTCAAAATGACTTCAAAGTGGTGTCAAGGAGAATGTGGTGAAAAGGTTTACAATCCTGTGAGCAATGGCCTTGGTGCTTACACTACAACTATCCAGATTCCAAATACTAATATTATTCCTACTGCGGAAAAATTGGACTCCTTTTTCAGTAATAAATC
This sequence comes from Chironex yamaguchii, assembly GCA_024741275.1. Lineage (NCBI taxonomy): Eukaryota > Metazoa > Cnidaria > Cubozoa > Chirodropida > Chirodropidae > Chironex > Chironex yamaguchii. Next base: position 6,285 of record JANTCA010066365.1, on the reverse strand, counting down.
TAAAAGACAAATGTAATAGATTTGCAGTGTCTAAAACACAGATCCAAGTACCATCTGCTTATCTCAAACTGACTCTTCATGAAGTTGTGAAATGAAGAGTCAGTTTGAGATAAGGAACATCATGCTCCCCAAAGAATGACACTGATATATTATGTAACAATTGTACAGGATATGTAACTACTACAATTAAACATGTAATTTTAAAGTGCACCAGGAACTTTTATGCTGAGCTATAAAGTCTCAGTTACAATGGAGCCAACAGGCTATTTTTAAGAGACTTTTTCAAGACATTTGCCAGAATAATGTTCTTGTACATGTCTACTGAGTTGCAAAGGTATCATATATATAGTTGATCCACAAAAGAGGAGCATTATAGACAATGCTGTTAAAATTTGATCTAGAATGGAGGTTCATCAATATCTTATAATCACATCCTCAACTGAGTTAGCAGATCAGTCTGTTTATCAACCACAGGTAGCTTAAGAACTGGTGACCTTGTTTTTCCTACATTGTCATCCGCAAGTGCAGGCAGCATTTAACAGTTGGTGATGAAAAGGATCAATATATTATGACTGACACCTGTTGATGTTGCGTGTGCTACATAGTTTGTGCAATTCCGTCTTGCAAGCCTTTTTGATTAGATTTTTTGTCAACCTATCCACAGCAGAATTTAAATCATCCTAATTAATTGTATCTTAGTTAAAAGCACCGGACATTTAAGCTGTGTTATCCCAATATATTAAATATGAAGGTTTGGTAGAATAAATTTCTGGGCATCCGTGAACCCCACTTGACAGTAGAATCCATATGTGAATATGAAAGACTTAACAACAAAGGACCACAAAAATTGCCACCACGGGTTTACATTAGCTCATTTCCTCTCCCCTTGCTCTCAAAAGCAGTATGCATGGCATCACTCCCCTATGTTCTGTTCTCTGTAAGTTTTCAGAGGTCATACCTTGTGGCAGTTTCAGGGTTTCCTTAGTTCACACAAATCTGCAATGAACATATAGATGCATACTTTGGCGACCCTTACAGCACAAAATGGACAGGTAAATGGGATTTGTTTTGATTGAACACCTATTTCAGGTCACTTGTCCTTGACTTGTTGGTTAGAAGACTTGGTCTATTACAAGAATACTTCATGGGAATCGTTACGGGTTTGCATGCTAATGAAGAGATGCCTGTTTATTAGGATTAACAAAGGCCTTTCTCCTGATGTGCAATTCTTAACAAAACCTACATAGAACAAAAGGATAAACTGATTTATGACAATGATGATTATTATAATGATGATACTGATAACAAAGATGACAATAGTGATGATCATGACCATGGTGGTAAACAAATTGATAATTTTGATGATACTGATTGTGATAATAATAATGATAATAATAATGATAATTATGATTATGATGATAATCATAATGATGAGTGTCATTGTTGCTGTTGTTGTTGATAATGATGATGACAATGATGGTGACAATGATGATGACAATGATGATGATTATGATGATGAATGATGATAATGATCAGTATGATTGTTGTTGTTGATAGTGATGATGACAACGATGATGATGATGATCATGGTGTTTGTGACTTACTGGTATCTCATAGTGTACCTATAGATATCCTGTGTAGCTAAGGAAGGAAATATACATACCTATTTTATATTTAGTATGTCTAATATTGTACCTACTAATATGTTTATCTAAGTAAAAAATACCTCTTTCATCAGCAATAAGCTTTTTGCCTTGAACAGAATTGCGACATGGCCTGTCAATTGTGACATTATCAGGGTCCAACCAAATAAACTGCCTTTGAGGCACTGAACCCATTTTTTCAACTGGAACAGGCTAAACACAAATAAAGAATGAAAATTATTACATTTTAATTTCACTAAACAATGCAAGTGTGCAATTGTACTTAAGGAAGTGTTTTGCAGAAATTATTTTTCAATTCTAAATAAGATTCAGGCTAACACTAAGAGTTGTATTAACAATCCAATTCTTCCGCAAGACTGCAAATCTTTCTCTCGAGGTTTTATCATGCTAAAAGTTTACAATACATGAACAAAGTTCACTGACAGGATACCACAACAACATATAACAGCAGCTATGCCTGTTAGGCCAATATAACTCACAGTATTATTTTTCCACCTAGAATAGTCGACAAATGGGCGTTGGACAAGCACATTTTGGTGATCTTCCAAGGATTACTATGGTCTAAAAATCATGCAAAGATACTGCGAAGTTTATTATGGGCTTGCAACTATTTCTTGTGATTGTTGAAAAAAAACAGCAACATACCCACATCTACTCTTGTGACACCAGTTGGAATAAGTAGACTTTTTATAAATTCTGTTTTCTTAATATTCTATTTGAAAGGATGTCTCAAAGCCAACTTTTGGTTACAGTGTGTACCTTTATGGTCTGTCTGGGGGAAAAGAGCATTTCTGACAAGCCCTGTCTTTATTCTATATCTCTCTGCATGACCGACAAAGAAAGTGAATGTGTTTGGATGAAAATGATAAAAGAAACAAAAAAAACAAGTTATGACTGGTTAAGGGGATGTAGGGTTGGGGAACTCACAGATCGGAAAGAATAGTTTAGCTTAAAACCATTGTTGTCGACTTTGATTGGACAATAGTAGTTACTGTACTATTTCCATGACATACCTCTACAGTCTTTCTCATTGATTTTTAAACTCAAGCAGCTTGATGTCACTAATGATCATAACCCCTTTTTAATTGATATGACCAAAAGGGACATTATTTCTTTCTTGTCCATGTTCTCTTCTGCATTTCAACCTTGACCTAAAGTTATTTAACTATATGTGCCAAAACATCCATGTGCAGGCATAAACAGCATAACAGAAGTATGTGTGTCCCACTATACATGTCTTGTTCTTATTGTTTTTGCTCAAAGGAAAGCTGCATACATCCAAAGAATAACTAATGCAGGATATAACTAGGTGTAGGCAATTTTTAACTGCAAATTTATGTAACAAAAATGTCCTTATATTGGGTATAATAAGATCTGCAGACAAAATTGAAAAAGCCAGATTTTCTTAACAGCTAATCATTATAGTAATTGCTACATTATAATATAGTGCTTGGAGTTAGTATACAAAATGAAACACAAAATGTTTAAGGTCCACCTGTGAAAATGAAACACAAAATGTTTAAGGTCCACCTGTGAAAATGAAACACAAAGCTACTACAGAGTCAAGCCTAAACTTGTTATATTTTGTATTCTGCATTTCACAAGTTTCCAACTACAATTCACTTATTCCCTAAAAGCAATTTTCATTACCCAAGGCACAGAAGTAAGTAAGTAAGTATGACTTGAAATTGACTATGAAAGACAAAAGGTAATGCTCAACCAATGATGATGATGAAAGACAAAAATACTGAGGTATCCTCTTTGCTGGGCCTTTCAATGCCAGTGTTTATGTTACAAAATAGCTGACCCAAGTAGCTGGCATTTAAAATATTTTAGCAAAAATCAAAAAAATTGCTATTCCATTCTTTATTTTAGTGGGTTTAATACTATCATATATTATTATATAGTATGCTATACCATACTGTACTATACAACACAATGACATAATGTAACGCTCTTTATACTATGTTATGTCATATTACTAAATTTAAGAGGAATATTACAGGAGCAGACATTGAGGAGCACGGTCAACACAGTTAAGGCATTTACATGATTAAAAGATGTGGGGCTGGAGTTTTCAGTTTTAGGTTTCTATTTAAGGCCCGGCCCCGTCGCCGATAACAAAATGCCGATGCCCGAGACTAAGGCAAGATTACTCCTTGGGTAAAGCCTAAAGGGTGATATACACGCTACAATAGTTAAAATTGGGATCAATCTAAAGGAAAAGTTTACCACAATCCCATCCCATATAACCGTGTTAACCTACCAAACTACAGAGTAATGCCTTCTTCTATCCACCAAAATATTATTGTATATCTAGCGCCCTATTGGTGGTCGCCATGTGACCTGTATCTCAATATTCAGCTGTATGATGAGAGATCGGTTGCAAAAGTACCTGTCTTAAATGTTGAACAGTTAAAGTAGTCCGGTCTGGCACATTTAAGTTTCACATCTCACGGTTTAATCAGTGTATTAGTTACTAACACCAGTCAAATATTTGTAAACTGCAATTGATTAAAAACGACCTTACCTTCCTAAAGGTCACTGTAAGCAATACCACGAAGACAACCAAAGTGCAAATTGCCGAAAGCCATCGCTTTAAGAATGCTTTCGTCATCTACGCCACATAAAATAGAGCTAAGCGTAGAAATTAAAATCTTATTTCTTCATGCTCTAATTTATCATAACTGACTATCACGACAGTAAACGTCTTGTAACAACAAAGAAAGCTGTGTTGATAAATGAACCTCGATTTCATGCCCAAAAAAGACTGACATTTTTAAACCGAGTCAACACAGTACTAGTGAATGAAGGAGCCTCAAAAAGTCTTACATATGCTTTTTCAATTTTAAAAGTGATGTAATTGCACTTTCATATATCACAGAAATTGTAAAGAGTTTTAAGTTTTGATTCTTATCCTAAAAACTGTGTACTAAGGAGGAAAAGGCAGTGTCCATCTTTGTTTCGTTAGCCTTTGAGCAACACAGCTGTGCAAGCAAGGTACAAGCTACAGTCGGGGGCTAGCTCGATGGTAGCACTGTGTGTTTAACTTCCATACTCGTAAGTGATGGCTGCTAAGCAGTCTAGCATCATGTACCATTTTGAATTCTTTGGCATGAGTTGGTCGTGCAGTCGCACCCACAACCTTTCGTACGTAAAGCGAGCGCAGTACCATTGTGCTTTTAGAGTGAAATGCTGCCCTCGTAAAGTCTCTGATAACGTTAAATTAACGTTTTACGAATCACGCACGATTTTATGTGAAACTGAGGTCGTTCTTGGTTAACTGTGGACAATGTAACCTTTGATCTTGACCACCATGGACTACTTCCCTCTCTCTTTTTAACTTAGTCGCTCCTAACGACATGCTCTCAAACACCTGTCAGAAGTCAGGTAGACACCACCTTCATTCCACGAAGATAGCCTAGAAACACTTCTCAAACGTCTCAGATATCAAGAAGTTCTCATAAATCACATTTGGTCGCGTTAGCCATTTGAATAACTCAATAGACAACATATACTTGCTAAAATACACAGCTTGATATTAAAACGTTGCGTTTGTTCGCTTGCACTTGTATATGAAAGTAATGCACCAAGATTAGCTTGGAGATGAGGTCAAGTGACTAAGGGCATAAGTGAAATTAAGGTTTTGTCTGGGTTTCGAAAACAGATCAGACTTCAAAAACAACCATTCAACATTTATATCCATTAGAAGCAGATTGGTTTGCCAGAACGTTTGCCTTCTACCTTAATTACCTGTATTGTAATTTGACAGTAATTCAAGAGCTTGGAAGGATTCTTAAGCTTTCTACTGCAGATTTCGTGCTAATATGATTTTCATATTAGTTTCGACAGCGTTTCTCTTCCATGCTAGCTTAGAACAAATTAGAAGAGAGAACGTTTGCTTGTAAGCCCATCACTAGGCTTGATGTATTTCATTTTTATAGATCTCATGATAATTATAACTGTGATCCTTAACGTCCGGGGCCAGAACAGACCTGAACCAGTTGGTCACAAAATAGTGATTCCTCGCTCAAAGCCTCTCCACTTGCTGTAATTTCAAGTCCTACCGAGGACCCAGGATCAAGGAACACTTAAATAATGTATATGAGGAGAATCCTAGGGCCGCACAAACAGCAAATCGAACAGGAGGTGAAAGACAAAGGAAATGCAAGAAGAGATGGACACACGAATGAAATAAGGAGGAAAAACAAGAAAACAAAATTAGCTGAAAACAACAACGAAAGCTGAAAGTTGCAAAATGTTGATGTAAAGCCTTGAAAATAGCTGAAGACAAATTAAACACGTCTTGTAAACAACAACAGGGAGTTAATTTAAGTATTTTGTACTTGTTACAGCAACGCATTTCAATCGCATAAAACTAGTATTCCTTACACTCATTGGAATGTGTCAAAGTTGTCCAATTTCGACAAAAGTCAAATAACATTGTTTTTATCTGAACAATCTTTGAGTGGTACAAAACTTGAAAATCGCCTTGAAAATTTGCGAAATTGCGCTAAAATCATACTTAAAAGCTTTTTTCGCGACTGACACTCTTCAGAGTATGAAACGTCAGAAAGGAAAGTATATGTACATGGCAACCTATTTATACGAAACATGTAGC
>JANTCA010066354.1:0-10535 GCA_024741275.1 Chironex yamaguchii | reverse complement strand
CCTTCTATAAGCGCACATTGCTTTTCTTTAGACGAAAGTTATGTCGTTTACCTACCTTCTATAAGCGCACATTGCTTCTCTTTAGACGAAATTTATGTCGTTTACCTACCTTCTATAAGCGCACATTGCTTTTCTTTAGACCAAAGTTATGTCGTTTACCTACCTTCTATAAGCGCACATTGCTTTTCTTTAGACGAAAGTTATGTCGTTTACCTACCTTCTATAAGCGCACATTGCTTCTCTTTAGACGAAATTTATGTCGTTTACCTACCTTCTATGAGGGCATATTGCTTTTCACAAACATAGTAAACAATACCAAAAACTCAAATGGAGGGATTTACGTCACATATGATCATAACATCATGTTGAACTCCAAATATGCGTCACAAACGTACAATTTTTATTTTTTTTGGGAATTGATTAAATCCCCGTTCTTGTTCTAACCGAGTGTGATTGGTTCACAAAATTGTAGTGCCGTCGGACTAGTATTGAACTATAAAAAAACAAATTTGTAACTTTACCGCCCTTTTGAAGAAGATAACGATCCATCCGCGAATTTTCGACCTGCAAGGCCTTAGTCTTGCGACAGAATAAGGTTTACGGATAACTTAGGTGATATATATATATAGGTATATAGATAAATACATATGTGATTGATTGATACTAGTCATGACGTCTCCCATGCGATTAATCGAGTTTGATTGCTGTTACTTTTTAAAAAGCGCTGTCGTTTACCTTGTAAGCAAGACAGACACAAATTCTGACGCCATCTTGCAATGTCTTTGCAGGATTTGGACTCGAAAGGGTACTCAGAGCAATAAGTGGAGGTATGCACAGATAAATATTGGTGGGTATCGCTCGTTTAAAGTGCAGATAGAAGGAATTCGTGGTAAGGATTATCAGGGTGATATTGCCATTGATGACATTGTCGTTCAAGACAATAAATGTCCTCACTCTGATGTATGTGATTTCGAGGATCTTTCCATGTGCACGTGGTACAATTTACGTGGAGGAGATAAATTTGACTGGGTGAGGAAGAATGGCGGAACTCCGTCCCTCGGAACAGGACCGTCTACAGATCACACAACGGGAACCTCGCAAGGTAAATGATTTGTTGTACCAAAAACACTACTTTAATGCGTGTTTCAAGGTTGAGTATGGAATACAAGGTTTTCTAAAGGCATGAATTTTCCCTCGTTTTAGCAACATTGGAAGGATGGAAGGCTAAGTGAATGTCAGAACCTGCACGAGTTTTTTTCAGCGAGGATTAAAGTACAGCTATTTTTGCTTTAAGTAGTTTCATGCTAGTAAATCCTTTTTATTCCTCAAATGTGTATTGTTATGGCCTTTTTTTCCATAGGAAATTTCCTGTTTATCGAAACTTCATTTCCACGACGACGCGGTGATAACGCCATGTTGTACAGTCGGTACTTAACTGCCACAACTGGTCGTTGCTTGAATTTCTGGTATCATATGTATGGTGCTGATATTGGTAACTTAAATGTATACATACTTCAAGGATCAAACAGGACAATGCTTTGGAATAGAACGGGAGATCATGGCAATGTTTGGAGGCATGCTCGTGTTACGTATAAAAGCAAGACCTCATTCAGAGTACGTGACGCACAAACTTTTTCCTCCTATTTTCTTTTTTTGCATTTCAGCTTTTTGGCTTGATCTAATCAAATTTCTGTTATTTATGTGAACAATATTTTTAATTTTCCAACTTTCTTTCACACAATATTTCTTAAACTCAAGATATGTTGCTAAGGTTTTAATAAAGCGAGTTACCCTCATCGTCAATGCTCAACGATGTTGTCCGAAATTTTTCAGCTTAAGGTTTGCTGTCGAAATTTTTTAATATTTATTTTTCTTATTCAGCTATATTCGTAAAAGATGAATTGTTTTCTATGCCAGATCATTTTTATTTTCGTCCTGTCTCTCCTGTCTTCTCAGGACTTTTTGTATCCTCGCTTGCCTTCACTTCTGCTCTCCTCTCTTGTCCTCCTCTGTGCTCTCCTGTGCTCTCCAGCCCTCTCCAGTCCACTCCAGTCCTCTCCTGTCTTCTCCAGTCTTCTCCGTTATAATTTCAATTATTTACCCTCCGGAGTACGACTTTCACAGTTAAACTTTTTCACACCATGATATGAATTTTTATTTTATAGTTTGACCTTAGTAATACAGCGTTGTTTATAAACCTAGTTATTGCAAGGTTATTTACAAGGCATGGGTACTTCATTAGCGAAAAACGCCGGTGATTCAAAGTTATAAAATGAGGCGACTTCAGTCCAGACCACATCTAATCACACCACATATAAAATGAGGAGAGATGCCATCTGCTGTAATTTCAGGCGCAAAGAATCTTGGGCTCTCTTTACATTGAGATGATGGATGGGGATTACACTGTGTACATTGGCGATGTGCTCTTAAGTTCGCCTTTGCAAGTTGGGCAGAATCCTGATATCTTGTCATCATAGCAATCTTATTTGTCAGCTAGTTAGCCAGTCAGATACTCAAATGGTCCGGCCGGTCGGTCGGTCGGTCGGTCGGTCAGTCAGTCAGTCAGTTATTTAACCAGCCAATTATTAATACAGCAAGTCAGTCAGTCAGTCAGTCAGTCAGTCAATCAATCAATCAGTCAGTTATTTCACCAGCCAATTATTAATACAGCAAGTTAGTCAGTTAGTCAGTCAGTTTTTAACCCGCCGGCTAGCCATTTAGCTAAAGACAAGCAAAAGTCCTTAGGTCATATGAAACGTGGAGGGAAAAAGCTATCAAACCCCAAACTTGTGTACCCGTGGGCTTTAGTCCAACCCCCATCCCCTAAAACAATGTTGCTCTGTTCCAGATACTTCTTGTCTCGATGTTAGTAGATTTTGTCAGTTTTTATGCACATTTCTCAGCAACATTGTTTCTGGGGAGAAGGGGGTGAAGAGATAGGTGGCGCATTTGAAAAATACCAAGTCAATAATTGTAGCCAGTCATCCAGCCAGTCGAGTGGGTGATGAATTGGTCAGAGAAGCATATTATTTGCATCTTATTTCAAGTTAATTATTCTAAATACCTTGACTAGTTTGTTCAGTTTGAGTTAAAGACTGTTATTGTTCTTGTCCAGGTTATTTTTGAAGGTGTAGTCGGGAAGAGTTATAGAGGAGATATTGCCGTTGATGATATTTCATTCGTTGATTATCCTTGTCCACCACCTGGTAAGTGAAATGGTCTGGTTGACTATTCCAAAAACCTTTTTGTTAAAGATAAGTTGATTTGTTTTGACTTGATGTTTTTTATTCGTTTCTTATCCGTTTGATATATTTGGTATGAATCATGCGCGTCTTGCATTGCCCACTTATTGTTAATATCTGATATTCTGCTGTTGAGTTGTCATGTGTATCCTTCTAGAATTTAATTCTGGCTTCAGAGTGCATGGGGAAAATTTAAGGAGTGATCCCTTTTTTTACGCCACAGCTCGTTGCCGTTAGGGGCTTAGTGTAAACTGCACTGGACTTTCATTTTTGTGTGCTGTATGGAAGTAAGACTTACGACAATTCAAAAAGATGATGTGATCAGACGCAAAAAGTATGCAAGGATGATAGGTTTTATTTACTATTTTGTCCCGTATAGTAAAAATTCTGTTACGGAGTTCAAGAACAAACTGTTGATGAGGAGGGTAGGGAAATAAGTACACTGTGGAAAATTACAAGAGTTTGGTCTAGTCAATGCAGGACTATTGAGGTGTCCGCAAGCTTAGACGGTAACCTAAGGAAGTCACGGAGTGAATTGATTAGAAGTGATCTAAAGAGACGGAAACGTATTGTGTAAGCAGCAAAGGAAAGGGTTGCCTCGGGGCAGGCTAGAGGAACCTAGTCAGACCATGTAATCATTGAAAATGGAATTTAAATCGATTATAATGATAACATCGGAAGAAAAAAGTCTTGAACGTTTTCTACTATTTTGTTCTTTAGGATCATGCAACTTTGAAGATGGATTATGTACATGGGCAAATGTTCTAAATGGTAACAAAACAGGTTATGATGACTTTGACTGGGAATTCGGAAGTGGATCAACACCTAGTATTGCCACCGGACCCAAAGTGGATCATACGCTTGGAAATGCATTAGGTATGTTTAACGTTCCACTCGTAGGCACGTTATTGCCCTGGGGTACCTCACTGTACTCTATGCTGCCACTATCTATTAAATTATTGTATTTCACAAACCAACATTTTGTACTGTGTATCACCATCTTATACTGCGAAGTAGCACTGGAATGTTACTACTATCCTGCATCGTGTAGCACTACATAGCACATCTGTGAATTCTTTTCCCCAACACACCATTCACAGTCGAAAACTTATCCCATTTCCAAATGAATGCGTTTCCCATTCCCAATCACATTGTTTTCCCTTTCTCAAGGTAATGTATTTCCCATTCCCAGTTGAGTACTTTGCCCATTCTCAAGTGGATGCTTTTCTCACTCCTAAGTGTATTCTTTTCCCATTTTTATGTGAATGCTTTTCCCATTCCCAAGTGAATGCATTTCGCATTCCAAGCCAGATTGTTTTCCCATTCTCAAGTGAATGCCTTTCCCATTCCCAATTGTTGTTCCAAGTCAAAGTGAATGCTGTTGCCCAACACACCTCGCCATTTGAATTGCTTTCCCATTCCCAAGTAAATGCTCTTCCGCGAGATACCATTCTGAAGTGACTGTCATTGTATTAACCCCTTTTCTTACTTTGCCAGGGACCTATCTGTTCATTGAAACGTCTGGGTTTAGAAGGATAGCAGGGGAGCGTGCATTCCTGGAGAGTGAACTTTTCCCACCATCCAACGGAAGGTGTATGTCTTACTGGTATCACATGTATGGCACAACGATAGGCACCCTCAGAATATGGGTGAAGAATAGCGGTGGACTACAGCTCTTGAGAGCTATTAATGGATCACAAGGTAACGTGTGGAAGGAGGATGAAGTTGGCGTGTATAGTCGAACCAATTTTAAAGTTATCATTGAAGGAGTGCGTGGCAAGGATTATCGAGGTGACATAGCCATCGATGATATTTATTTCAAAGATCAAAATTGTGTTGGTTTATGTTCATCAGTGAAGCCGACAGCAAGAGTAAGATGTGGTTATACTGGAGTAACTGCCGCCCGCTGCACAGTGACGCTTGGGTGCTGCTATGATGATTCCGTTCCTAATGTTCCAGCCTGTTTCTTCCATCCAAGTTCTTGCAGTGCTGTGCCACCTAATGGCAGACAGCAGTGCGGTGCAGATGGCATCAGCAGACAGACATGCGAAAACCTGGGCTGTTGTTTTGATCCAAACGTGCCACGGAATGGCATCAATTGTTACCATTCACTAGCTGCTACCACAAAGTTCCCTCCAACCAGAGTAAGTGATACTTCCTTCATTGTGGTATGATTGAGATAGCTTGCCTAATAGATAAGCTCTTTGCTTACCCATATTGTGTTTTATCTCAACTCTTATATTTGGTATCTTAACTTTAATTTTTGTATTTGAGCAAACGAAAACATTAAGCGAGTAAGCAAAAAAGACAAACGCTCATCGCACTAAAGGAGAGACAGGAAGAAAGATAGCCTTTAACACGCTTATTAAGTTTCTGCAAGATGCAATGGTCAAGGAATCACGAAGAGAAGGAAGGGAAAGATTGTTAGATGAGACTGATTAATAGACATGTTCCGTGGCAATGCATCTATAGGAAATCCGAGACACGATGCTACAGCTAAGTTGAACACGTGCATTGATGGCTAGCACTTGAAGTCAGGGGTAGTTGTGTGTCGGACTGCGTATTTTAGGGAACATTTGATATTAATTCAGTATTGCATAAAACCACAATCACTCGAGGGAACCTTAGTAGCTGCTACATTAGATTTTGACCTTGTACATTAAACCACAATGGTTGAGAAAATCCTCGTGGGAAAATCCAATTACCATGAATTCTGCTAGTACAGCTATTTGTATATTCAGAATTCAAAAAATCCCACTCAACTCCATTGGCGTTGTTAAGGTTTGCCATTTCTGAGTGCCTCTCGTTCTAAGACGCAATTGGGTGAAATTTTTTGTCACTTTGTGGAAAATGTAGTCAGTCTCAACCAACCTTAAATGCGCTCACATATGTTTCCGGGAATTAAAGAAAAACAAAATGTATATTTTATTAGAATTTTACTTACGAAACGCTTTCTTCCCTTTTACATTAGACCTCTTACAGTAAGGCGAAGAAAAGTACTTACGTTTATCGGCAATGGCGAACTTTTTTGGGGAAATACTGAATGACTACTTCATTTGTAATTGTATGAATGAAGCCATAACTTTTGTAAACAAAATACAAGTTGATTGTTTGAAAAATGTCGTTTGTGGATTAGTTTTGTTATAAAAATTTCACCCAGGAAAATTTAGTTTCTTTCAACCGGTTCTAATCAGTTCTAACCGGTTTTTTAAACGATCAGTGTGTCAGTGTTTCTGTTTGCGAGTTTCATTGTTTACGTTCGTTTGTTTTCAGAAACCATTGACGACGCCTGCTCCCTCAGAGTATGACTGCACTTTTGAGTCAGGATTCTGCAAGTTTACAAACAGTAAAGCAGATAAATTTGATTGGCGAAGAATGAGTGGTGGTACATCAAGTGTCAATACTGGACCATCTGCTGATCATACATTAGGCAATAAAAACGGTACGTGGCCAAAATATACTGTTGTAATACCCATTCTTATATACCCGAGGGGTTGATTTTTGACAAGTAAAATGGGGCAGTTAATCTCAAAATGGTCATCAACTGACTGATGTTCTTGTGCTTATCCTACTCCAAACAAGGAAACAGCCAGCCAATGCCAATGTTGTAGAAAATAAACTGATTTTTTTTCTGAAAATAGACACAACTAGGGGGGTGCACTGAGAGAAATATGCCCATGGGAGTTGAAATGTAGATGCATGACAACGGTGACAGAGAACAAAACAGGGGGCCCAGAAAACGAATATTACCTAAACTAGAACGGGAGTAAAGTTCGCCGTTTGAATTAGAGCGAATTCACTTCGAAAATCATGCGAATAGTAAAATCGTCTTTTTATGAGGAATTTAGGTGAACTTAATGCCACTTTGAATGACTTGTTAAAGCATACTGTAGATCACACATTAGGAATCAAAACTGACGTCATCATACTAACAAGCAGTGCATCATGGTGCTTTAGATGTTTGCCATAGGGCATTATGAGATACTCTTCAAGTATTAGATATGCAACCTCTGGTACTTAATTAACTACATATAGTTATGTAATTAATAAATGCTGGCCTCAGTTGCCAGTGTACAAAATTGACTTGACTGGATTCAACACTTTTAGACTAACAGTGTGCGTTTGTACTACTGTTTAGCTATGAAGCTCGGCTGACAAGCAAACGAAGTGGAGAATTTGTAATTTCGTCCGCCTGTTGGAAAGAAAAACGATCCATTCGTGAATTTTCGACTTACAAAACCTGCTTGGCAGATTGTACTAGTTCGTGCTGTCGGATGGTCATTGTTTATTCTCAAGGAACGGCATATTGCTTTAAGCAAAACACCAGGTTTTATTTGTACTTTTGAATCGTCAGGAATCTAAGCTAGATTTACACATTTCACACAAGATCACTTAGTCAATATTTATGTGGCGCAAACAGCGATAAATGGATGTGCTGTAGGCGTAAAATCACGTGCCCTTGCGAGAGTATACGCCAATTGAGACACACAGTAACATAAGGAGACGATGGGGTTGAATGACTGAAATGAATGAAAGGTCTCTTGACCTTTCCTATTGAGCTGTTTAGCGCGGTACGAAATGCGTCAGATTTGCAGAAGTGTGCGTGACTAAGCCATGTAGGCCTTGTAAAACTTGCGGATGGGTAATCCTTTTCCTCAAAAAACCAGTAAAATTTGAAATTTTATATTTTACCGGTTTTGTACCATTCCTAGGACACTACAATACTATCTTTTTCTTTTAGGATATTACGTCTACATCGAAACATCGTTTCAAAAGCAGAATGACACAGCCAATCTTGTCAGCCCCCTTATTAATTTCAAGACTGGTGGTAATAATGTTTGCGTTCGCTTTTGGTTCCATATGTATGGTGCTCATGTGGATACTTTGAATGTGTATAGGCAAGTGGGATCAACTCTTCCAAAGTCACCTGTGTGGACCAAGGATGGGACACACGGGAATGCATGGAGATATGCACAAATAGTTCTGCCGCGCTTACCGGCCTTTCAAGTAAGACACGAACCATGCACTTGTACTTGATAGCTTGGCATTTTCTCTTTTGAAGTAAGTTCCCCCTTGCCCACGTTATTTGGTGAGAAGTTTTATGTGGTGCACAGCAAGACTGCTGGAGGCCAACGTATGAGAGCTCTCTTGCCGAAAGGTAGAGTGCCCACTCAAATGGGATGTTCTCTCTATCGTGTGCTTGTTCTGTGGTATACCCACTTCATTTTTGTGTCTTATGCCTCAAGTTTAATTTCCGGTTCATTTTCTTTGGCCTCGACTTCTTCTGTTCTCTCCGGCAGCGTATCCACTAACATAATACTCGTAGCTGTGAATAGTATCATTCCCATCATGCACTCTGTTACCGTTTAGTCTTGTCTTCCTTTTATCCGCCAGTGATATGAATATATTTATTTTGCCACAGTTGACTTAGTGCATTCCTGTCTCGTTTTCGTTTCTAGGTTGTTTTCCAGGGAACGCGTGGACCAGGCTATCAAGGTGATATATCACTGGATGATATCGGCTTCGTCAATGGGGATTGCCCACCAACATGTAAGCATTTATTGTCTTATTTGTTGAATCTCTGTCTGTCTCTCTCTCTCTCTCTCTGTGTGTCTCTCTTTGTCTCTCTCTGTCTCTCTCTGTCTCTCTCTGTCTCTCTCTGTGTGTCTATGTGTCATATCCATTGCGGATGTAGGATATCAGTTTTTGCCATTTTCTCCTATTTTGCGCCATCTATAACAGCTCTGTTTTACCGTGATCTAATCCATTCTCCTCCAACCACACATGCAGACTCCACTCCACCTCATTCTACTTCTATCTCTGCCTCTTTTCTCATCTATCTTGCCTGTGGGAGTGAGGTTTTCCAGACCGTCTTTCCTTAGAACATGTCCCAAGAATCTTTAATTGTCTCATTTTGATGTCATTTATTAGACTTCTTCCTATTCCTGCTCTTCTGAGCACCTCTTCATTGAGGACTCTCTTCATCCACGAGATCTTCGGCATTCTTCGTAGAAACCAAACCTAACAGCTCTCCAAGATTCTTATATTTTCTGCTGTTAAGGTCAAAAGCTTCACTTCCATGTTACAGCATTGGGTACACGTAGCAGGTCAGCACACACATGGTTTCCTGTATATTATTCTCCAAACGCAACAATATTTATTTCCGCTTTGAAAACTTGGAGACGTATGGATGGATGCATGCCGCTTAAGATCCACGCGTCATCTATACGTGCTTAAACCTGGAAATGGAAAAACGCGCGTTCAGCCTTAGTTACTTGATAATTCAAAAGCTCGCATTGTATAACGATTTTTTGCTGAAATTTTTATATTTAAATTTTAACGACTTTTTACTTGAATATAACCGATCAATTCACGAGATTAATGGTGTGAAGAATTTAGTTGGTCAGTGTCCAGTAGTTTATTGCATTACTTATTGACATATGACATGCCTCAAGGGAAACTCAATGTTATGGAAGGGTTCCAGTAAAGAAATATACTCTTTATTCTATTTGATCGTATTGATGGAGTTTACTGTTACTTTTTGATCTTCATTGACTATTCTTATTTGTAGGGTGGTGTGATTTCGAAGTGTCAAATAACTGTGGATATACCCAGGATGCATCAGACGATTTTGATTGGACGAGAGCAAGTGCCAACACAACCAGTTACCAAACTGGGCCTCCTGCTGATCACACTTATGGAACGAAACAGGGTAAGTGGTATCCTGTGTTTATTTTAGTCTTGGTCAACTTCCTGAGGTACCTTGAGCGAATTGTGTAGTGTCAGTAAGTATGATAATGTTGTACTACAACCACTCGAAGACCACTTTTTTGTCAGGATTTTTTTGTGATGAATTTATTCAAGGGTATTCTGCCCGAGTTATTTAATCGTCGACATCACCGGCATCATCATTTTGATTGTCACCTTCGTAAGGCGTCATTAGTCATATGCATCAGTCATTAACCTTATCATCAACCTGATTATCAATATCAGCAACAGCAAAATTAGTGGCGGCAACATTGATCATATTAAAGGTCGGCATCACCACCACCATCATTATTCGCCATTATCATTCGCCATCATTATTCGCCATCATTATTCGCCATCATCATTCGCCATCATCATTCGCCATCATTATTCGCCATCACCATTCGCCATCACCATTCGTCATCACCATTCGTCATCACCATTCGTCATCCTCATTCGCCATCCTCATTCGCCATCTTCATTCGCCATCCTCATTCGCCATCATCATTCGCCATCATCATTCGCCATCATCATTCGCCATCACCA